>CBMN010299633.1:0-16983 GCA_000582825.1 Hordeum pubiflorum | reverse complement strand
AAGGTGATCATATTCTTGGTGTTAAAGATGTTATCTTTGACAAAGATATTTCTTGTCGAAGAACACCATGACTATGAGACGGCCACTCGAGTTGCTTCACATGGATCTTTTTGGTCCCAATGCTTAGAAAAGCCTCGGTGGAAATTCTTTTGGTTTAATCATAGTTAATGATTTTTCCAGATTTATGTGGGTGTTCTTTCTTGATGTTAAGTCACAGGTACAAAAGATCTTCAAAAGCTTCATTTGGAAAGCCTAAAATCAGTTCGAAGTGAATACCAAGAAAGTTCGGAGCGATAACGGATCAGAGTTCAAGAACACAAATGTGGATACCTTTCTTGACGAAGAAGACATCTCACACGAGTTCTCGGCTACATGGAAAGAATCGGCCAGTAGATCGATGGCCTTTCGGTCGAAGTATATCAATGAGATTCAGGTAATGTGCAACTTATGGTGATGAGACAGTGAAGAATCCGAAGCGAACAAGCTTGTTGGGAGGCACCAAATCGGGGGATGTTAAAATTGAATGCTGATGCTTCTTTTCTAGAAGACAACATGCAAGCATGGGTTGCTGTTGTAGCTTGGGATCACCATGGCCAGGTCATCCTGTTGATGAATAGAGAATTGCTCGCGTGCATGAACATTGATGGGCAAAAGCAGCGACAACTCTACTGGGTCTGCAGGATCACCATCAACAAGGACAAATGGCGATCTATTGTTATCTGAAGGTGTTCCAATCAACCTCCAGGAGTTGCTCTGTAATGATAGTGCTATGTAATCCAATTTCATAGTTTGCCATCCAAACATGATTTGGCATTGAAACTTCACCGAGAAATTTCATGAGCCAATTCAATGAGCATCCAGACAAACGACTTTGTATCCATGTCCATTATAGCTTCAACACTGAATTGGAATTGAAACCAATTCAATACGGAGGCCTCAAATACACACGTTCAAACACAACGCATAAGAATTGGGATGCATGTGATATTATTTCCCATGATTTTTTCTATTCATATACTATTCCTATTCTACGAACCAAATGATGCCTTATACGAATCTCAAAGCAGTGCACTAGCCGGAGCCCAGACGTCGAGGCGAACGACCCTGGCCAGGCGAAATATTTCTAGTCGTCCCCTTCCCTCAGCCTCAAGCAGATCTGGCCACTCCCATCCGCCCAGTCTCCTAAACCCCTCTCCTCCTCCCTCCCCTCCCCGGCCGGCGCCGCCCGCCACCTCAGCCATGGCTTGGAGGCTGCCGCCCCTGGCCGTCCTCCTACTCCTCGTCGCCGCGGCCGTCGCCCCTCTCTCCTCCGCCGTCCGCCCGGTCTCCGACGCCCACAGATCTGTCGCCGCCGAGCTCTTCGCCGCCTCCCCCGACGAGTAAGTTCCGTACCCGCTCGCCAGCGCCACCGTCTCTCCTGATCTCCAGCCTTCGCCCCCCGCGGGCGCAATTAAGGACCTAGTCCGGCCCAGATCGATCCGGCTCGGGACTGCCCCCTTGAAATCTCGAGTCATGGCCGCGTTCTAAGTGCTGGCTTTGTCTGTTGCGCGCTGTGCAGCTTGGAGACCACGTACGAGGCGGTCAGGACGTTCAAGATACTCGGGGTGCAGAGGGACAAGGGCCTTGACGGCAAGGCCTGCAAGCTCGCCGCCCATACGCTGTCTTCGTCCTCGTCGCCCGCCAAGGATCTGTTCCACGCGGTCCAGATCGCTGGCGTCCTAGGATGCAGCGTCGATGCCGGAGTTTACGATGTGGGTTTTAGCTCTGGAGATCTTGCTGCTTCTGCTGGCACTCGTTTACTTGATGGTGTTCTGAGATTCGTTCTTCGTGGCAGGACGTCGCGTCAAGGCTTAAGGCGGTGATCAAGGACGCCAATTCGCTCCTGGAGTTCTACTATTCTGTGGGAGGGCTGCTCAGGCTGAAGGTTGCTCCCTCTGATGCACTTTCTGCTCGATGTTTATATTTTTCATTTTTTCAGCACTGCAGTTAGTTGATTGTCTGAGTTTTATCTGGTAGCTGATAAAACCGTGTTGATTTTTTGCAGGAACAAGGCCACAGTGTTGTTTTGTCTGATGCGGATAGCACATTCCATGCAATTAAGGTTAGAGCAGTACAATATGCTATGCACTTTTTCCTTGTGTAGTTCTTGCAATCACAATTTTGCTCTGCTGTTTAAACTAGAGTTGTCTGAAATATATCTTTGTTTCTTTAGGCACTTAGCCAAAGTGATGGAAGATGGCGCTATGACACCAACAGTGCTGAATCCAGCACATTTGCTGCTGGTAATATTATTTTTCTCTATTGCGACCTTTTTTTTTTGCTGCAAATCAAATGCATCAGGCACTGATGTTTAGAACACTGTTCTGCAACAGGCATAGCACTAGAAGCATTGGCAGGAGTTGTTTCACTGTCTGATGCAGAGGTTGATCCGTCTATGGTGTGTACATGCTCTCTGCTTGTACTCGAATTACTTCATTAACTTGTTGTACATTTATATGTGATTATCTTCCTTGAATGTAAGAGATAAAGAAGTCGGATAACTATATAGTGCATGTTGTGTCACAAAGCCTTGTGTTGGGGCGAGGGTTGAACTGAATGCCAGTGAAAACCTTATACCCAAGCAATGCTTGTTAAGTTGTTCTTTTCCTATACGTAAGTAATATAGACATATGGCTGAATATACACTTAAATACTATATATGTTATTAAGTATTGAAAAGAGGAAGAGCTTGATTTCAATACGAAAGAGAAACTGGTATATAACAAGTTGTTTATCCTCAGCTTATTTCATTTTAATTACACCTCACAACCTCCATTCATCTGAATTACAAATGCACATGACATGATCTATCATCTTAAAAGAGTTGCAGCCATGTCTCTGTATGATGTTCTGCTTTCCTTCTTGGCTCGTACAATTTCTTGCCGAATGCTTGTTCCAAGTTTCAGTCAAATGTGTTTGTTCTGAATTTGTTATGTGCACCATTATTTACTAGTATATCATTTGAAGTTTATCACCATTGGTGGTCCTGATTTTTATTATATGCCATCAGATAGGAGTCGTTAAAAATGACATCGTGAAGCTATTTGGCACAATCAAGAGCTATGGTATGTTCTCTAACCGTCTTCTTTGTGCTCGCTGGATGTGAACATTTGGTTAAATTGCTTTAAGGGCACTGGTAGACCAGGCATTTAATCTATTTTATCAACTTCAACTTGGCCAGAGTTCTCCAGGAGTCAAGGTGCCTGGTTAACACCTTGTAGGAACTTAGTTACCAAATTGCTAAACCTATGGCATACTGAGTCGCATGTTTGGATAGTTAGCAGTACTATTAAGTTGGTGTACTTTGATACTTCTCCATTACGAAGCAACCACTTCCAAGTGAAAATGTTCTCTTACTGCTGATAGCTTCTTATGATATGTGTTTTCTCAGATGATGGAACCTTCTATTTTGATGAGAAGTATGTTGATGGTTCTGAATACAAGGGCCCTATAACAACTTCTGCTTCAGTAGTACGCGGTGTCACCTCCTTTGCTAATGTTGTTTCTGGGAAATTGAACGTGAGTTATTTCATTCAATTTGTTTTCTTCATTAAATTTATGTTAAGCACCTCCCATAACCAACAACACTCAACCCACAGATCCCTGGTGAGAAAATACTGGGCTTGGCAAAGTTCTTCCTTGGTATTGGGCTCCCAGGTAGTGCAAAGGATTGCTTTAATCAGATTGAGTCCTTGTCGCTCCTGGAAAACAATAGGTACGTTTTCCTCTCTTTTTTTAGCATTCTTGATAAACTTGCCCCCCACATTATTATTGATCTCTGTTGCCCTGTGATGCTTATTTCGTTTCTACAATATGCAGGATCTTTGTTCCATTGATCCTTTCACTTCCTTCCAAAGTACTGTCACTGACCTCCAAAGACCAGCTTAAGGTGATTATCACATTCTAGTCTCTTTGATTTTGTCTGAAATATAATGCTAATATTCTTTTTTTGTTCATTATATTATTCTGCATTGTAGTGCAAAATGGTATTAGGCATATTGATATTGCACTAATGATTATTACTGTGAGGAACTCTATCTCTTGCAAGCACTTTTTGTATTCCTTAGATGTTGTAGACTTGAATTTATCTTGTTTCGATACAAGCATGCTGTAATGTCTAACCTTCATGCATCCTATGTGGTACTTCTGTAGTTGCGATTCAATAACAATAGTGTCTGCTAAAAATATGTATATGGTGTACGTGTGAAAATTGTACCACATTTAGCTGCATTCTTGCGCTGTATTGCTCTTGACGTATGTTGTGTGAAGCTCAGTGTAATTAACTCCATCTTGATATATATTATGTTCAGGTTGAAGTAACTACAGTATTTGGTTCTGCGGCACCTTCGCTCAGAGTGAATCTTGTGCAAGTCTTGGGCTCTGATTCCAAGGTCATCACCACTGACAGCAAGGTACAGAGTTAGATTGGTGTTTACCTCTTGGAGCTTCTTTTTTCATTATAATAGTTCACCATTGTTTTGTCCGTGTTTTAGCTACCATTCCCTAACATCCATTTCCTTCTGGTATCAGGAACTTCAGTTTGACCTTGACAACAATGTTCATTACTTGGACATTACTCCATTGAAAATAGATGTTGGGAAGTACTCGCTAGTTTTTGAGGTACCTGGAAACTTTATTAATTTGCTTGATACGTACACATAATGTAATAGACTAATATTACTTTACATTACTAATGTTTTTGCCTTTCGATCTTCAAGATCACTCTTCAGGATTCAGAACATGAAACCATTTACACTACTGGAGGGAGAAACACCGAGTCTGTCGTTGTTACAGGACTGATCAAAGTTGACAAGGCCGAAATCGGAATTTCTGAGAATGATGCTGGGAGTGCGGAGTCTGTTCAAAAGTAAGCTCTACGAACCACTTGATTCCATGCCATTAGAAAAACATGTTTTACAGCAACATTTAAAAGATAAACTAACTCTGACACCAATACCCAAGTAATTGCAACCTCTATAACCTTGATCACTTTTAATAAGTTTATTCTCATCTGGAATCACTTCCTAACTTGTTAGTATGTGGTTCTTCTCTTCACATCTGACCTTTGTTTGGGAATATATCCTGCATTGTTTCAGTCGTGTAGCTGTATTGTGATGTTGAACAATATATTAGTTAAGTTATGTGGAAATTGGAATGGAAATTTAGGTTCTAATTTCATAGCAAAAAAAGCTTATTTTACATGTCTAATTTCAAATCCGACATTACAGGTTAGATCTGCTGAAAGATACAAAAGTTTCTCTCTCTGCGAACCATCTGCAGAAGTTACGTCTATCTTTTCAACTGTCTACACCACTTGGACGCACATTTAAACCCCACCAGGTCACGATAACACTCCATTTTCTTTCTAAAATGGCACAGTACTTGCTCTTTTCCTGACTCGATTTAGCGAATTTGTTGCCAGGTTTTCTTGAAGTTAAAGCATGAAAGCAAGGTTGAACACTTATTTGTGGTGCCAGGTTCTGCGAGGCAATTCAAAATTGTTCTAGTTGAGTATACCTACTCCAGAGTTTGTTTTGCTCTCGTCATTCTCTTGGCAAATGTTTCCATTTGGTTTTAGGCTGTACATTATATTATCCAGAAAACACATACACCAACAGAGGTTTTGACATGGAAGGTACTAGCTAGGTTATGTAACTTGTTTTCAGGAGCTCTTTGATTCACACAATTCTGAAAATTGCAGGATTCTAGTGCCAGGCCCCTAGAATATCCTTCGATGTTGGAAACCATAGGAATTGACACCAAAGCGTGTTTGACTACATTATAGGGAAAGTATAAGAACTCATGGACCATAGACATTTTTTCAAGAGGTTGCACTTGATGAAAATTTTCATTTGAAATTGAGTGCAAAGTGACCTTTCTATTCCTACAAATCAAACAACCTTTTGTGCGAAGCTTTAAGAAACTCTAAGAGGTAAACTTCTTGGCATTTTTGTGAGCAAGTGAGGTTTGAAGAAAATAATCCAGGTGCCAAAACATTTGAAATGAACCTATTAAATATTGTCCAACAAGTATAATTGAGATGGTGGATGCATCTTCCTGTTGTGCTTGAATTTTATGATGTTACTGTGGTCAGATGTGGAGATGAAGTACCAGAAGATCACTTTGACATATCTTAATTTGCATGTTTTTGCTGCCTTCAGCTCTTGATGGTTCCAGAAGAATTACCGCATGATTTCTTATATGCTTGTTCAATATACTGTAGGATTTTCTTGGATTGGTCGAGAAATTTTACTACCTTTCTGGAACATACGACCTCGAGCTTTCAGTCGGTGATGCTTCAATGGTATGCCGCCACATTTATAATTCTACACTTCTGTTTGGTTTAGCCTTACTGATTTTCCGGTCTGCTTCAGGAAAATTCGTTCCTACGAGCCCTTGGCCAACTGGAGTTGGACTTACCAGAGGCCCCAGAAAAGGCCCCACGTCCCCCGGCACAAGCTGTTGACCCGCTAGCAAAGTTTAGGCCACAGAAGGAGATATCACACATATTCCGTTTGCCAGAGAAGAGGCCACCACAGCAAGTCTCGCTTGCATTTACTGGCCTCACACTATTGCCTTTCATTGGGTTCTTGATTGGGGTGAGTCAACAACCTACTCTTCCTTTATTTCTTCAATTGCTATCACACTTCTGTACTGCTTTCTCTAGTTGTTGAGAATATGCTTATTCAACATATTGATGCTGATAATGTGCTTCTGGCATTTACTTGTAGCTTATGCGTCTGGGGGTCAACTTGAAGAACTTCCCTTCCCTGCCAGGACCGGCTGCTTTCGCATCACTCTTCCATGCCGGAATTGGAGCAGTACTGTTGCTCTATGTTCTCTTCTGGGTTAAGGTTAGCATCTTCCTTGTGGTGAAACATAGTTGCACTAATAAAAGCTTTGCTCACTATCATTCTTCTGTTGGAACAGCTGGATCTTTTCACAACTCTGAAGTACCTCAGCTTCCTCGTTGTGTTCCTTGTGTTCGTCGGCCATAGGACCCTATCTCATCTTTCCAACACAGCAGCAAAACAGAAGACTGCTTGATGGGAAGATGCGAAAAATGTGTGATCACCATCAATTTTCGGGCAGTCGCAGTTGCTTGGGTTCTGCAAATGCTTTTGCTTGAGATCCTGACCGAGTTTTTCTTGCGCAACTTGAGTTTTGAGGGACAATTGGGTGTCATTTTGTAGTGGGTGGCAAGAATCCTGGTACTAGAGAAGTGGTAGGACCCTATGTTTTTATGCACCGATGTTTCCTGAAGTGGTAGGACCTCACCTTCATTTGTGTATGCACTGATGTTTACTAAATAGGCTGGATTATTTAAACATAGAATCAATAAGATCATATTCTTACCGGAGAGTTTAACTTGCGTTATGTCTTTTGACTTACAAACTCACAAATCCAAATTAATTCCACCTCAACTCCCCAACCAAATACTGAATTGGTTAACAGCAAACACAGGAACTGAGGAACAGAACCAATCCTGCATTTAGCACAAACCTAACAGTGCTCTAAATGCATTTTCAGGACCAACACGGCGGCGAGCTAACAACTGTAACAAAGCAGAGAAATCTTATATTATGCGACGGATAGAGTAGATCTTAATACTTTGAATATACAAGTTTCTATCAAAATTCAAGTAAATGTCCACAGCAGTTAATTACAGAGTTCCGATGGTTTGAGGTCCAGAATGCCTATATATATTTATATATAATTACAGGTTGCATCTGACACTGTGTAACTAAATGAATCATGTATGGACTACTCAATTCCCTTAACCCTCCATATATCACCGTCGCCGGATACTGACTGTCTTTTGACCCTTTTTGCGACAGAAACCGTCTTAATTTAGCTTGGTTAGTTTGACACCTGTGGATCATTTGAACCCGGAACTTTGAGGCGACCTCAATTATTTGACCAACCGGGCCATGGTCACTCGTAAAGAATACACCAAGGACAGACGCCTCCCTCACCTCCCGCTCCACTTGGGAAAAAATACGGCGTGGACTAAATCACCTTCTGTGATTTCAGGCTACGGGAGAGCATCATTCTGTCGCTGCGCTAATCTTGAATACAATCCATTCTGCTTGACAAGCTCGCTGTGCTTTCCGTCCTGCACAACCATACAAATATAACTTAGACCATGCCAAGACACTATTTGTTAAAAATCTTTGGTTGAAGGTTGTTCATGTGCCAGCCAATAAGCATGCCGCCATGTTATATCTCCAAAGATCACACTTCACGGTACGCCTAGGGGTTTCTGACACCAGCCGAGAACATACCTCCACGATGCTACCATTTTCCATCACGATTATTCTGTCGGCCGCTTGGATCGTAGACAGCCTAGAACAAATAAAGGCGTTAGCTAGACTCTCCGTGTTTAAAATAACAGGTACTGGAGTAAGCACACGTTACCTGTGAGCTATGATAATCACGGTTCTTCGAGCCTTAGGATCAGTGCTAACTTCTGTGATGACACTCTATAACATGGCAAAGACAAAAATTAACAATCTGCTCATAAGTAGTACACCCTCTGTTCCTAAATGTAAGATGTTTTGGCAGCTCAATTTAAACTGCCAAAAGGTATTATATTCAAAAACAGAGGTAGTGCATTTTAGTTGCGCAGAATTTGTTCACGAAGAGCTTACCTTCACATAATGTTCACTCTCAGCATCAAGTGCGCTAGTGGCTTCGTCGAGTACTAAGATGGCCGGGTCCCTCAGAAGGGCCCTTGCAATAGCGACCCGTTGCTTTTGGCCTCCACTAAGAAGAGCATCGTCGACAATGGTGTTATAACCATCAGGAAGAGCCATTAAGAAGTCGTGAGCATAAGCCTGTTTTGCAGCCCACTCGACTTCTTCCTGGCTAACTTCTCTTGGGCAGCCATACTTAATATTAGAACTAACATCCATTCGGAATAGCTTAGGCTCCTGCATATACCAAGTATATGTTGTTAAATACAACAAAGTTTCATCTGGCAAGACAACTTTGCTGGGTTAATTGGATCCTAACCTGTCCCACAAAACCAATTCTTTCCCTGAACCATCTAGTGTCAAGCTCGCTGAGTGGGACACCATCTATTAATATCTGCATCAGTCACAAATATAACTTCAGAGTTCAGACCAATAACTAGTTTGTTTCACGTTCAAACTTCAAAGTGATTGCATATAGTAATAGCAGCAATCTGGCTCCTACAAGGGACAGAAACAATAGCAAGGTCGAAATAGCTTACTTGCCCATTTGTAGGTTCATATAGCTGAAGTAGTAGGTTAACTATAGTACTCTTCCCACTTCCACTAAGACCAACCTTTAAAATAAGAAACCATACATGAACATTAAGATACAGATCAATACTTGTGAAAGTTCAGATCTATGAAAGCAACAGCCTGTATATCTTACAATTGCAACCACTTCATTTGGATTGAGTGTTAAATTCAGTCTTCTCAAAATTGGCGCCTGCACATTAAGGGCCACATCAGAACCCCAAACCCATACTTAGTTCATAATAATCACAAAATACTCGAGCTTTAGGATGAACCCTACTATGTGTGTGCTCATAAGTCATAACAGAAAAGCATCTAGAAGGAAGGCGTTAACATACTGAAGGTCTTGAAGGATATGAAAATTCTACATCTGCATATTGAATTCGTCCTTCCAGCTTCTGTAACCTGAGGCCTGCAAGAATGAAATGCTTTAGACTACCGAACAGATGTACATCCTCCCAATTAAAATATCCAAGCACAGACTCGAAACTAGGCGTCAAGTTAAAAGCAGTCTTGCCTTTAGAGGTAAGCTGCTTGCTAGGTAAGAGATCCATCAACCGGAAGACTTTTTCACTTGCCCCAACAGACTGCATCAGGGAGGACCAATTGTCTCCAATCCACCAGGTTGACAAAATCAGCCACTCGGCATACAATGTGAATTTTGTCAGTTGCTCAGCAGTGAACTTCCCATTCATGATTGCTATTCCTCCAATCAAAACTGCAAGGACCTACACAAAGCTTATTTGGAAGAATACTTCATCAGT
Source organism: Hordeum pubiflorum (assembly GCA_000582825.1). NCBI lineage: Eukaryota > Viridiplantae > Streptophyta > Magnoliopsida > Poales > Poaceae > Hordeum > Hordeum pubiflorum. The sequence goes on along the minus strand of CBMN010299633.1, from coordinate 6,914 downwards.
AGCGCACTGAGAAGCCCATACCAGAGCCTTATATTTTTAATATAGATATTAACAAAACCAAACAGCAATATCAAATACCTGAGTAGAATGGTACAGATAGTTCAAGCTCAAGCTCCAGCCTCCATAAGCCATCGTCTGTCGAAAGCTCACATCATACAGCTTATCCAGCCACTTCGTATACCTATGAAAGTACAACAGGCTTTATGACACACATAGTGTTACCTTTATGCTATATAAGAGAGACAAAATAGGTAGAGTGGTTGCCTTTTGATCTCTTGCTTTTCCGTCCCATACACTCGCACTGTTCTAACCAAACTTATCGCTTCTTGAGCAACCTGATTTATAACATAAACATTAGGTGAATCACTGAGATATTTGAGCAACTTTCTCAAATAGACTTCAATTAAAGGACATAAACTTACATTATTGGCACTTGCAGTGAACTCTTGTGCGAATTTAGAGGCCTTTTTCTGATACCTATGAAACAAAGGTATCATGATGATTTCTTTCACATGACCAAAGATGCAAAGCAATAAAATGTGGAAACATGGGGCAGGTATTATGTACTCCCTCCGTCCCAAAAATAAGTGTCAGGGTTTTAGTTCAAAATAGCTCAAATTTGAACTAAAACCCCGACACTTATTTTGGGACGGAAGGAGTAGCATTTACTTGAGATTGCTGCACGCTGACAACATAATAGGGAAAGGAGCAAGTAGAAAAAATGGAGAAATAAACTACACGAGAAGTAAAAACAAGTTTTTACCGTCCATGAACTAGCATAATTGTCGACAATGTCCCACAAGTAAGCATAGTGCACAGTCCAAGAGGCCATGATAAGATTAGAAGATAAATCAGTGCTCCTATACCCTGAGATAAAGTAACAACACGGAAAATGAGCTTTTCAAGCCACTGGTGAGTATTGTATACTTAGATACTAAACAACCTTTTCACCTGAAGCAAATTGCGCGAAATCAAATTAAGATCATTGCCAATAACTCTAGACACTTGCTGGCAGTCAGAACCAAGCCTACTCGTCAAATCACCGACAGTTTCTTCATCGAAAAAAGCAATATCCTGGCACAATATACAATGGAGTTGAGAAAATTTGCATCAATTGCAACCAAAGGTATTATTTGCACTAGTTCTTCAGGCAACAATATTTTTCCCTTCTGTTTTTACCTGAGAAAGGATAGAATCAAACAGCATTTCTCTCATTCGTTTAACCTAAGAAAAATAGTTGAGATAATGATTGTAAGAGCCTGATCAAACCAAAGGGAAACCTGGAAGGAATAGACTTGTGAAATTACATAAAATCTAACATGGTTTTACCAATATCATGTTGGCAATACCAAAACAGCAGCTTCGCACACCACTGCAAAAGGAGGACACGAGCTAAATAAGCAACCCAAATATAACTCACAAAACCATTGCTTAAGGCAAACAATTTTAGTTCAGTGCAGATTATCTCATAAAACTCCTTATTTTCATGTTTGCAAACTTGTCTGTGCATGTGCATTTGTTGATAATGTACATTGCAGAAATTTAAGTTTAGTTTCACAGCGATCGTACCGGTTCTATCACAGCATCCACAATGTACAATGTCACATTTCACAGTGATCCTACTAATACTACCCTTCATCCAACTGGAAACATCTCAGCTTTCAAGCTCGTCAAAGTTGAAAACATTCCCCCCCTCCTAGATTGTCCATTAGCAGCACATTTCGATTTTTTTGCATTCTCAGGTAATGTAAAGTGAAACGTCCAAGTGGTCCATTTCACTCCAAATGCGATGAAAACAGATAGTCGCATAGCCATAGTCTGTATTGTGATCCTATGCAAGATATGAGCACTGTTGGAAGGAAGAAATGAACTGACCTGAACACTCCGGAAATCAAACACAGAACAACCAGAAGCTTGGCGTTCCGGTAGAAGACGGCGCCTCCATTCTGCGCGGAGAAGATGGAGGCCGCGAGCAGATGGGGGATAGCGATCTCCGAGAGCTGCAACCACAACCACAACCACGACCACACAGCAGTCAGTGCCACACCAACCAACGAAAGCTTATCCGAACCGCACGGCGGAGACAATCCGCATTACCGCGGCGCAGACGAGGGAGGCGAAACCGGCGAAGACGACCCATCGGTCGGCGGCGACGAGGGCCCACATCCGACTGAGCGCGGAGGCGGCGGTGGCCCCGCTGGCCTCGGCGCGGCCGGCCCCGCCCGCGTCCTCGTCCTCGAGGCGCCACCAGCTTCCCCCCGGGAGCACGTTGCGGAGGCGGCCGATGAACTCGCCGGCGTCGAGGCGGCGCCTGCCGAGCCCGCCGAACTCGCCGTTGACGGTCGCCGCCGCCCGGATCCTCGCCGCCCGCAGCCGGAGCCTGGGCGGCGGGGCCCGCACGCATGGCCGCCAGGGCGCCAGGCCCAGCGACAGCCCCGCGGGCGCCGCGAGGAGCAGCGCGGCCGGAGCCGGCGGCATTTCTCCCTACCTCCCTCCTCCCCCCCTCGCGCGCGCGCACGCGATCCGATTCGGAGCCCGACTCCGCGCGGGGATACGAATAGGACGGCGGGCGAGCGGGGCGGCGGCCTCGCCGGAGCCGTGGGACGGGCGCGGGTGGGGTTGGGCTTCCGTGCGCGGCGCAGCGTGTACCACCGCAACGAAACGCCTCTCTTCCTTCCCTCCCTCGCCCGCTCGCCGGCTATTCTGCGTTTCTCCCTCTTTTTAAAAATCCTTTTTTTTCTCCCTCTTTCCTTTTGTTTTTCGTTTTTGTGTTGGCCGGGAAACTGATCCGCGTCGCTGCGGCGTGGGCCGCCGGTGCTGTGGCCGTGGAATTTCCGACCTCTTTTCTCCGAAATTCCGGCCGGGTTCGTGTCGAAAATTTCTGGTCGAGAGTGATCGGGTCTGGATTGGGCTCTCGTTGCGCGGGGGAAGGGGCCATGCGAACGGCAAGGCAAGGCAAGGCAGCTGTTGACTTCTTTCTCTTCCGGCGGCCGTGAACCACGTGTGAGGTTTTGGCCGCTCCCTTCCCGCCCCGTTTGGCTCGACCCGCACAGGTTCTGGGAAACTCGCGCGTTCGCTTTGCAAAATCGCATGTGTACCTGTGCCAGTAGCTGCAGAATAGAACGATTGGAGTGGCGGCTCGAGCAACCGGAATTGGAACCATCCCATCTGTGCGAAGCGTATGGGCTTCTTTTTGTTCTTGGACGGATGAGCGCAGTGACGTGCGAGAGGTACGTACGTCTCTGGTCTGGGTCTGGGTCTGGTTTGGCGATAAGCTACCCGTCAAACACGAGCGACTGGACAAATCGCCATCTAACCATATATTGATTTGTCCAATCGCTCGTGAAAATTAATCTGTGGTTAGATGGTTAGAGAGACATTGGTATTCTCAGTTCATCAGGGTTTAATTTCTGGTGCTCATATTACTCCTGCAATTATTTCAGGATTCCTGGTTTTCATTGTCTTTTCCTTTTTTTTGTCCTCTTTCTCTCTTCCTTTTGTTTTCTTCAGTTTTTTTCCTTCTTTTTTACCATTCTCTGTTTTTTTCATACGGATTGCACATTTTTCATGTACATCAGGAACATTTCTTATACACGTTTAATAATTATTGAATACATGTTTTTTTTCAAATATGTGTTTTGATGTCTAGTGATTTTCATACACATTGTACATATTTTTATGCATCAAAAGAATTTAATACATGTTTTTTAAACATTTTATCAAATATATGTAACATGTTTTTTATACACGCTGCAATATTTTTAATGCTACATAACATTGTTTTAATGATAAAAAAATTTAGAACTATGTGATTTTTAAAAAAAATGCATAATACTTTTTTAAATGTCATAAACATATTTTTGAAAAGCATGCACATCTTTAAAAATGCATGTACATTTAAAAAAATGCAATTTACATTTTTCCAAACTCTTATAACAGATTTTTAAAAAGTTAAAATGTATATATTTTTTAAAAATGCCCCGTATATTTTTTTGAAACTCATGCACAGTTTTTTAATATCATGAACTTTTTATTTCGAATAGTATCAATACTATTAAATTTAATTAACAAAAATCTTTATATTGCGTCAAATTCATATCAATCATTTTTTTAAATTCAATTACATTAATTTTTTTGAATATATTTTTAATAATATTTTGGAAAATATAAGCCTAAAGAAAGAAAAAAAGAACAAAAACTGATGTACATGTTCCTGCGTGATTTGGGATGGCCCATTAGGACGTCCATGGTGCGAGCAGAGTGCGGGACACAACGGGACACATGCGCTCCCGAAGATACATGTGTTTCCTCGAAAAGAAGAGTTGTACTTCTATTTTTTCTATGTGGTCGTATGTGAGAGGATCGACGTCCAACTCGTCTTCGAATTCAGGCAGCAGGCGCCGTCGTGGAAACGACTTGGACCCGTGCTTCGAGGTCTTCTTCGGCCGCAAGTACCTGGTCCTATTTTTCATTGAGCAAGGTTTCATGAGAGTGTAGTTCTCGTTGTTTTCTCTTCATGCTCCGTGTGGCAAAAACAAATCTGCGACAATACCTTTGTTGCAAAAAATAATCCAGTAACAAGACCTGTGTTGCAAAAAAAATCTCAAAAAACTGCAACAATGCTTCTGTTTAAAAAAAACGCAACACATTCATTGTTGCAAATATTTCCGCAAGAAAACCTTTGTTGCAAAAGGGTTCTCGCAACACCACTCATGTTGCCAAGTGAAGATGACGCTCATCCACGAGACTGTGTCAGATCTGACGGCTTGGACCCCGGCAGATGCGTAGCACGACCCATTTGTATAGATGAAAGCGCAATTGATATGTATGGCCTGCTGGGATACATATCATTACGATCGTTCACTCAATCTCGTTCATGGGCCGAACCATCAAGGGATACAAGAGTTCTCGTGGAGCATTTTTGTGAAGTTTCCGGGAGTTTCCGAGGCGGTTTTGAAAAGCTTTCAGACTGGGTTATTTTTTCTTTAATTTTTTTTGTCTTCATCGTTTTCGTTTGTGTTTTCCCTGTCATTTTTCTTTTTGTTGTTGCTTTTCTTCCTTTTCTTTTCATATTTAATTTTCAAATTTTCATTTTTTTCATGAGGTTCATAAATAATATTCAAATTCATGATCCTTTTTGATTTTTTGTTTTTTTAATTGCATATTTCTTCTAAATTTCTGAACATCATTTAAATTTACAAAAAAAATTCAAACTCATGAACATTTGTTAAATTTCACATTTCTTTTGCATTTCATGAACATTGTTCAACTTCAAGTTTTTTTAGTTTCAAGAACAATTTTCAATTTAGTTAACATTGCTTGAATTCGATTTTTTAGGTTCTCTAACATTTTTCTATTTTATGAACTTTTTGAAATTAAAAAAAAATCATTTGTCGAATTTGGTATTTTTCTTCTCAAAACCCGGTTTTAAAAGGAGAAAACAAAAAATAACATCTATTGAAACCAGGCGCAGAGCGCACGGGGCTACTCTCTACTAGGCTGTCGGGCTGAGACTGGCAATGGTGATTAACCAAGCGGGTACTGGACTTCCATCCCCGTCCCTGCGACAACATTTCTATGCCCGTCCCCATCCCCATACCCGTCCACGGGATAAAAACATTCTCGTCCCCATTACCGTCGGGTTTTCTTTATCCCCGTGGGAATACCCATACACCCAATCAACAACAACCTTCGATAGCATTTCAATACAAAAAATAGCATTTCAGCACAATAAGCAATATGTTGTGCCCAGGTTAGGAATTTTTGGCCAAATGGGTAGGATGGGTGGAAATTTGGCTGTTTAAGGGCGGGAATTACCTGAGCTCTAGTAATTATGGATCCCACATGTAAAGCCTTCACAGTAAGGCGGGTAACAGACACGGGTAATGCCATCCCGTCCACATCTCGTCTTATGTGATGGGTAAGGTATTTGACCCGCCAATTTTTCCGTGGGCACTAAAGCTGGCACATCCCCATCCCCTGATAGAGTATTTATCTACGGGGATGCGGGTAACGGTTAACCATTGGCAGCTTGATGTTAGGCCATGTAAAGCTGCGCCTTCGCCTACATGAGCGACGCGAATGCTATATCTCGTTTGGTGCGCGGGTCGCAGGTTAGCGACTACACGCGCACCCCCCCTCACGCGTGCATTATTGTATTGCCCGACCCATTTCTAGGATTGGTTCCAACCGATTTTTTGTTTTTCTTTATTATTTATTTCGTTTTGTTTTTATTTTATGTTATCTTTTCTGTTTACTTTTCATTTTTATTCTTGTTTTTTCGAATTTGCTAAAATCATTTAAATTGCTGAACACCTTTTGAAATCATGAACATTTCTTAAATTCACTAACATTTTTTTGGAAATCATTTTTTGTCAAATTCGTGAACATTCTCTTCAATTGTAAACAGTTTTAAATCATGTTTTCTTTTGAAATCATATTTTTTTTTTCAAATTGACGAAAAGTTTTTCAAAATCATGATTTTTTTGAAATTCGTGAGCATGTTTCATAAATTCTTGAACATTTTCTTAAATCGTGGGCATTTTTCGAATTTGCGATTTTTTAAACTGTGAACATTTTTCGAATCATGAACATTTTATTAAGTTCCTGAACAATTTTGGAAATCATTAAAAAAATTTAAATTCGTGAAATTTCTCTTAAATCGTGAACATTTTTCAAATTCAATAACCTATTTTGAAATCGTGGACATTCTTTAAAATCAAGAATATTTTTGGAGTTCATGAACAATTTTCAAATTCATGAATATTTTTTTACAAATGTGAATATTTTGTACAAATTCATGAAAATTCTCTTAAACCGTGTATGTTTTTTAATTCCCATTTTTTTTTGGAAATCATGAATGTTTCTGAATTCATGCTCTTTTGTTTTTAAATTTTGCATTTGTTTAATTTAGA
>CBMN010299630.1:69-20839 GCA_000582825.1 Hordeum pubiflorum | reverse complement strand
TGGTGGCTGGCACCGGTGAGGACCTAGCTAGCCACCAGCCAAGTTTGGAGGGGATGAAAGGAGCATGAGGGAGTGGGAGAAGGGGGAAAACCTAGGTATTTAGTAGCAAGATGGGGTGGGAGGGGTTATGTGCGAAATTTTTGGGATTCGTTTGCCCAGCAGTTAACGTGGCAGTAGCCACTAATCAGTCTGGCAACTGATTAATCGGTATGACAACTGATTAATCGGTCCAACTGGCCAATTAATCGGCCTGGCAAGTTAACGCGATGAATAGGTGCTATTCGATTCGGTCACCCTACGAGTAGCGATTAACTGGCAAGTTAACTGGTTAATCGGACGAATTCTTGAACAGTGCTCTAAACGCTCTTCAATTTCTGGGAAGTATTCGCGTTTTATACCAGTGGTGCAAAGCTTTATGAATGTGGGATAATTTTTCTACTAGACCCATATTCTCAAGGAGGCCAAGTTTTATACCGGTCTTCTTGGAACTATTCGCAGCAGAGTTTTATAAAATCATTCGTCTTGTTTCTTAAGGAGACCGGTACCTCCTTCTTCCAATACAAAATTAACCCTCCACTTCATCCATCACTTCTAACAACATACTTCTGGTCCATTTTCAACCTTTGACGTAAACATTCCGCAAGATATTCATCAAGATGTGTTTCCATTAAGAACATTACGTCAAGGATCCTGCACTTTTGAACATGCAAAAGAGCCCTAATCGCCGTGGCCTATTGCAAACCATGGAAATTCCAACTAAGGATCCTCATTGCATCCGGTCAGTCTCCACCTCGGAGACCGCCGATATCGGGTTATTATGGTCCTCACCATTTATACGTATGCGTTTCGACGGAGCCCCTTTACCAAGGGTAAGCTCCCTTGTCCCAGTCGGCGTTGTTGTAGCCTCCCCCAACTGTAGCTGCCCAACAATAGCAGCCACCTTCCCTGAAACCTCAGTACTCGTAGAGCCATCCGAATTTTGCCCCGCAAATGTAAGTCTTTTCCTACTGCTAGGGCCCTTCTCCAACATGTCAATGTCCTCGTCATGCCATGTCTGACCATGTTGTTGCGGGGGAACATAGTTATGTCTCCAGGGTGCAGCACGGTTCGCTTCATCAGCAGTTGCACGTCCTCCACGTCACCGGCCCCTTCCCATATGAGAGGTACGGACATCATCTGAGGATCTACTTCCTCTTCCCCTTCCTCTGTCAGTACCTCCAAAAGCCAAAATAAATTACCCCTAGTCCAAATTTGATTCGTCGTGTTCTCCAGTCCCGCACTCCTCGTGCTAGTGCCCCAAGAGGCCGCAATGGCCACAGAATGTGGCAACTTCTCGAGAAACCTGATACCAAACTTGCTTCAGGTCTTCTGTGATGGAAACAAACCTTACCAGTTTCTTTCTTACATCTATCTTTGCTCGTACTCAAACAAACTCGCCGATATACCCAGCTGGCAACTTAATTTGGGCATTTGTAATCTCCCGCATAGGGCGACACATGCCCTTGATCACTTTATCATGCAAATAATTATCAGGGAGGCTCAGCACTCACGCCCAAACAGTAAGCTCGTTCAGAACCATAGATTTAGGATCTTCAAATCCATCATATTCCTCCATTATGACACCCTGATATCTGAATAACCATGGACCTAGGTTCATGGCCTTGTTCCAATCACCCAAGCACCCAAACTGTACCGTAAACAGACTGTCATCAATTTACCTCCACACAACCTCCTCTGCTGGATTCCATGCAGAGTGTTGTCTGAATATAGCGTCGTAGGGATGACCCCACGTGGGGTGTGCACCCTGGCGATTGCTAGCCACTTTGCAGCCACACGTGGCTCGACGATCTCCTCCTCCTAGACAAACGAACCCTCTTCCTGCTCATGCAAATTCAGGCGCCCCAGTAGGTCTTCGATCTTCTCCTTCCCGGCTTGCTACACGAACCACTCCCATCTATCCCTCCGATCGTGAAAGTCCTTAACCGTAGAAACCCTAAACCCCCTCGTCACCAAGGTCGGGAAGGTAAGCTAGTTACCCCATTAGTAAGCCCGAGCAGCCAAGGGATTCCGAGGATCGTCGCGGTCATAGGCGGACTCTCAATATCGCGCCGTCGGAGGACAAAGAACTCTAGCTTTTTTGCTAGGGGAGTTGTAGTTGGCAGAGATGGGGTAATTAAGGTGGTTTTAGAGAAAAACTAATGAGCCACCTAAGATTATCTCAATTTGGTTGTCCAGACTAATTGTTTGATGTTGATCAAGAAGGTAAATGGTGATGCCAGAGATAGGTCCATCACAGGTGTTGTTGTCGCTGATATCAAATCCTTAGCGAGTATTTTTTTTTTTATGTTTCTTTTGTTCATTTAGGACAGTAAAACTGAGCCTAATGCGAGCCCTCTCGCGCATCCTCACTGGTGAGCCATCGGATTTCGTGCACGAGACATCCATGGCCATCCAATCTAAATTCATTCGCGAACTGGGACTAATGTCCTAATGGGCTGCTACTTCAGTAGCATTTTCGGAGGCATGTGGTTAATTTGGGTTCGCAGGTCCACAGTCGGCCGGTTACACACGCATGGGTGACGTCTGCACACCCTAATCCCCTCCACTACCGGGGAGACAATCCTCCTCGCTCACACCCCACGTTCCAGTGGATTGCGGCGGCATCACCATCGCCACCCCCGTCGGTTCTTTCTCCCCTTCGACCCTCCTTGCCGCTGCCGCAGATCCTCTTCTATTCTCCCTTGCCTCGTGCTTGACTTGAATCCACAGCGGCGAAACCCTAGACCCCTCCAATCATGGAGGCGTGAGGCAACAAGCAGGCACGGATCATAGGGATCACACATCGAGAACGGACGCTTTGGTGGCGAAGTCTCTGCTGGTGCCGGTGCCGCTGCCGCCGGTGCCGAAACGGGGCGAGAGGTTGTAGCTGGTAAGGAGACACCAAGCAGCGCATGGACCGCCAAAAAGAGGACAAAGATCCACATTACACTAGTCCTGGGGGCCTCGATCGTCAAGCTTGCACGCATGCGCATCGAGGATTCTTTTGGTGAGGTGGTGTGAAGTGACAACATAACAGACAGCTCCTCTCGATTCCTCTCCTTGTGGCCGATGCTGAATCTTTGTGTTCCGCCACCATGGTATTATTGTCTATGTATGTGCCCTTTGTTTGAAGATTTTTTTCTCTCGCACAGTTTTCTCCAATCATGATTTCGGAGTTTGTTGCCTCAAGATTTAGTAATCATTACAGTCTGATTGGGTTGCTGCGTACCTAATCACCACCCTCTAAATATATATTTTTTGCCATATATTCATATTGTGCTACGCTCTGCACCAATTGTTGATTTGTGTGGGACACCACCACCGCCGTCGTGCCCGCGGCTCCGCTCCGGTCAATCACATCGTGCTACGATGCACACATCCTAAGTCTGGGAAGAGATCCGGGTAAGCAAACTAAAATCACATTTTTAATCTCATCATATGTGCAATCTCATTAGTGGTTAATTTTCTATTCTCATGTTCAAGAGCTTCTTGGTCAACTATGATAATTGGGATATCATGGATGCCACTGATGCATGCAATCACTAAACATATTAGATCATGTCTTCCCGAACCGATCAGCCTCCCAAGATGAAGACAATAAATGGGATCTCTACAATCTAATGTAACTATCTCACATAGTAAAACTAACGAACACAGTTTTAACTTTTTCAGTAAACTACGATCATTTTTAAAAACTTGTTCTATTGTTACAAAGATGTGTGCTACATATCTGATGGCTTATGATTACTCGAAAAACAATGGCCATGATCTTTCCTAAATGTATGATTTTATTGTGAATTAGTTGGTAGGATTAATTATTTTGTTGCTTCGGCTCACTGCAAAATATTTGCAACTTGTGCAGAGCCCTTCGGTGGCAACTAGACACTCGGGCGGATGCACCGCTCCATCCCAAATTAATAGTTTTGTAATGATTCTTGGTATGTATTTTGTTAGTAGAATCAATCTTATGCAATTTACTTTACTTGAATTTTATCTAAATAATGATTTGAGCCAGCACATCTTATACGGGTTTGTACTCATGATATTAGAACCTTACAAAGATTTTGCCTTCATTGTTGAATTTTGCAAGCTGATTTTCTATTTTTATCATTCGATTATTACAATTGTGTGTGTATCACATTTGTTGTAAGGTGATCCTTAAAAGATATATGGCTTTCCAATCGCATGATGATGAAAAATATATATGTTGTTTGCAACCAAAAAAAGTTATTTTGCAGTCTATCGATTGAATCCATCACACTAACCCCCATTACACTCGCATTCCTTTATTAACTATTTGTTAGTAATCTTACATATTAGTCACATCTCTCATTTATTTCACATTTTCACGCCACTTTCTAATTTATGCGTAACATAAATGAGTGTGTTTTAATAGATATAACAAGGAAATATCCACATCTAATTTGTTCTAGATATATTCTATATTGATTTATAGCTCGCTGATCATACTATTTTTAATTTGTGACATGAAAAATATTTACCTTCTCCAACCACTACTCATTGAACACTACGGGAAAAATAAATGAAGCCGGGTATGAAACATACTCGGCAAAGAACATTTTAACCTTGTGAGATGTCTGCAGCCGCCGTGATGGTCACGTGGCAGGAACCTTCGCCAAGCATAGGCTCTCAACCGAGTGCCTTTCTGCATGTATGCCGAGTATCTATTGTACGCCGAGAGCTTTTTGTGAACACACTAAGCTTATGCGTATGGAAGCCGAGTAACTATTTTTTGACGTGTATTCTCCAGTCACTACACTGCTTAGGTGGATGTAAGCCAAGAACCCGTGTTTTGACACTCGGCTTACATGTTAATACTCGGCAGTGTGTGATTTTCCTGTAGTGGGAGTTTCTTTTTTGTTGGGATTGCATTATGGTCAATTAATTTGATACAAGTTTACCCAGAGGTGGCTAAACATGAAACAAAGTACACTCACTAAATTGAATTTGCTTTGTCAGGGGATATAGGGCAAAAATCCCTCTTCTGGATTTCCTTCTTGTATTGCACTAAGCTTTTTATCACCATTTGTGATCTTATTCCAGGATTCATGTTATGTATGCCCATACATTTTTCCTCTGGAGTGATACTGGATGAATGGAATATTAGCCCTTCAATGTTATAGTGACCATACGTCCATACCATAGTTGTTATGTACCGGAGAGTTTGATATGAGGCATACCACATTTGAGTTTGGTACAATATGTTTTTTTTACGGTGTGCTTCGACCTTTTCCTTCATAGAAGTAAGCCAAATTCATATTTTCTACACTTTTAGAGTTGTTAGTTAATTTTGCATAAACTTTGTGGGGAACATGTGATGTCTTTCACCGGCGGGATATGCAAAGTGATTACTATTTGTGAATTAAATTCAAGATGGATGTCTCGGTTGTTTATGTTTTGTCTAATAAAGCTTTATAGGGACCATATACTCCCTGCTAACTTTTGTTATTGGATTTTCAAGGTGCTTTAGCGATTTGCACACTTTCCAATCTGTGTAGTGATGTAGCATATGTCCTCATTTCCTTGATCTCATCAAAGCATGGATGTAAAACTTAATATTTATGCAATTATTTCCTAATATATCTATTAAACCAATGGACTACCTGATGTATACTTGTACAATGCAATTTATGTCTCCCGTTACATTTCTTTTGCTATTTATGTCTTCAAAGAACTATTAGTTGTAATTACTACGAGCATTGCTGTGTGTGTTGTCATACCAAGCCACTCTGTATATATGAATCTCGACATTTCTCTTTACTGGATAATGTAGATTATGTTTATGCAAATTTGATATGTTTTATTCAGCCATTTATTTAATAAATTTATTATAACTTCATTGTATAAATTGACAGGCATTAATGAACTAGTGTAAGCAGTATAAGGTGGCTCATTTGTTGGCTAGATCGAGTCAGCTTGCTGCTTATTTGATTTACCGGCAGTGCACTCCTAGTTGTATTCAGGATGTTGTACTTTCTAAATCTTATATCTGAATGAGTGAGCCTACCTCAGAAAAAAAAAGTCTTATCCGTCCTAAAACTCTCATTCCCTACCTCGGTCCTAAATACAGGGATGCAAATTTGAAACCTTTAGGGCATCTTCCGTCCCTACTTCTTTTAGTTGACCACCGACCCAACTAAATTTTCAAAATCAATATGAATTCTAAAAGGTTAGTTCATTTAGTTGAACAAAGGGTGAGAGGGTACACAAAATTTGCATCCTTGATGCCACATTTTAATTGTAATATATTTTTTAATTTTTGCATGCAAGACCAGCGGGCCTGGCAAGGGTTGATGGCAACTAAACACTGCCCAAGCAAATCCCCAAGTGAGGGCATCAGATCACGCACTATTGACAGTAGAGAACTTTTGAAACAAACTTGTACAGTGGAGATACAGAGCCCACACCACATCCGATAACGGTGTTCAACAATCTGAGGTTTACATACGGGACCGGGATAATGTTTCCAAACTGACAGGCGACTGCCCTATGTACTTAGTGTAACATATAGCACCTTTCCAACCACCAAACAAAATCCAACGAACAGCCTCTTACAACCCTGTGAAACATCCCGGAAGACTATCTATTTGAAATGAAGCGCAAAATTTTCTATAACATGAACTAAAGTGCTAATTAAATTGCTGCCCAAACTGTAACCGGATAAGCCAATCCTAGATCACATGAAAGCTTATAGAATGAGGAGAAACGGGTTTTACATCATCCCAGTAACAAACCTGCAACAAGAAATGACGGTGCAACTGAACACATTAGCTGAATAAATATGATGCTACATGAAAATGTATGATCAGCACTCGGGAAGATGACTTGCCTTTACAAACTGAACCTCTTAAGCAGGTTGCTGTTCCACTATCCACTATTGGTCAGGAGTCAGCACTGCAAAACAACAAGGTAGCCATTAGGAACATACACTTTGAAAGGTTAAAAAAGCAGCCATTAGAAACACTACGCACAAAAACCAGTTAATGAACTTGTTTGACAGATTAATTAGAAATTTTAAAACAATGTCCCATATGAAAAACTTATTGCTATACGCCTCAATTTAGTTGTCTATTAAACACTTCGTCCGTTTACCATATTTGCCATATATATATTGGTGGACACATTCAACCGGGGAAAGACAACAAAGAAGGAATGACATGTTAGTTGCTACATAAACAGTAAAAATAATTGTTAAATGGGTCAAGGAGAGAGGATTGGTTTCGCAGGCTTTTATTTAGAAATTGTTGGGCTAGCTTCCCAAACATAATTAATGGGCCATTTGAAGTTCCCAAACTCCCCAGGTTATGGGGACACTCATCAGACTTCAGGTAGTCAGAAGACCAAAGGTTTGCCCTAAAGCTAAAGGCGGTTAGGCAACTGAAGGATATCTATATTTCCAGAATAGGCAAATATCATCCAGCAGCAGGTTTTCCTTAAGACTATTGGTGCACTGGGAGAAAAGACCAAAAAGGATTTGGGACTGTACACTTGCTCAACTACAGCTTTTATGCTGATGGTTCTTCTTTGTTCGTACCCCACTGTTCCTCACTATCATTTCCATTCACATGGATAGTGCCATCAGTAGAACCATCAGCCTCGACCTCAACAGCGTCTTCTTGGCTCTCTTCTGCTCCGTCATCTTCAAAAACCTGTTGAACCAAGATGGCGTTATCATTTATGCAAGGATGGAATGTGATGGGGACCAAAAGAAGCAGAACATAAAAATCTTTACATTTAAAATAGATGCAGCGACTTCCATAAGTAGACCTGACTAACCAACACAATGTACCGGTCAGGCTGCGTTTGGCAGCTAAACTTTTGGAGTTCTTTTACAATATGATTTTTTATACACCATAGTTTTTTTTTAAAAGAGGCCTTCATTCGTACTATAGCTTTTTATAAACCATAGTTTTGACGACTTTGGTGTTTTCGGGATTAACAGATACCACAGTTTTATAAACCATAGTATTTTCCCAGTATTTCAAAAAGAGATCTTGACCTCTTTTTTGTACACCAAACTGAAAAAAAACTGGGTTTTAGATACCAGAGCATTCATTGCCAGGCATTGAAATACTGAGGTTTTAGATCACTATGGTTTTGAAAATACTGTGCTGCCAACTATGCCTTGGTGGTAACCCAGTTTAGTCGTAGAATTATTCCTATTAGGGGCTTGTTTCGATTCCAGCAGGAAATACGAAATAAAAAAATCTATTTCTAGGCCTACTGCAGTGGATCAAAGTGTATCCAAACAAGCCCAAAAGAGATTAGAGTATATCGTAACATACTCCCTCCCCGTCCCAAAATACGTGTCGCTGATTGTTGTACTAAATCAGCGACACGTATTTTGGGACGGGGGGAGTACAATGCATGAGGATGAGGATCTGAGCAAAGCAAAGATAAAACAAAAAATCTAAATACTGAGCGATTGGTTAGGGACCAAACTCCCTTGGGCACCACCAATGGGAAATGGGAGGAGATGAGTGGGGAGAACGAAATAGGAAGGAGAGGATGATGACAAAGAGGGGGGCTGACATCACATCGACTACCAAGGAGACAACCACCAGGAGGTTATTAAATGGGGCAAGAAATTACACAAGGGACGGGCACGAATGTCCACGCCCTAGCGCACTGTCCAAGACAATTTACCAAATAATTTGTGCATTTGTAAGCTCACCCTAATATGTTAGAGCGAAATTCGTATCACCAAGAAAAGTATCAAATGGCAGAAAAATACCACTCAGCAAGCCCATCTTACAACCAAGAATAGTAGAAACACAGTGACAACGAGTACACTTATTCTCAAAGAATCAGACACAATAAGAGAAACTGCTTTCAGCCAAGAGGATAATAGGCTAATAGCATTGGGTATCTTCCAAAAGAAGATAAATCAAACAAGGTTCCCCACTAGCAGATAATGACTGAATTTCATGCAAAGGATCATGATTAGCAACTCTTCAACGTTTAGTCTTTATACCATTGATATTGTCTCAGTTGTTAACATACAAGGAAAGGATTATGCAGTGCTAGTGGATAGTGATGCAAAACACACACCACTGTTCCTGAGCAGGCCTATTTTGTTGCAACTATAGCATGCAGTCGTGCACACGATTAATGTATTTATTATCAGTTTATTGGAAATGTAAAATTTTCTCAGAAGGCGCAAATGTTACCCCTCTAATGGAAATATGCCAACAACCAACTACTAAACTGAAAGAATTGAGAGTATATGTTGGATAGTGCTGTCAAATTTTATAATGAATTGCTAGCCTAACTGCGCAAGCTACTTTCAGCTTTCGCAACTATTTTCTGGAAGAATAATACCTCTTGGACAGTATCATTTTCATTTGTTAGCTCCTCCACATCGTGTGGATCCTCTTCATGTACGTCCTCCTCTTCTTGTACATGCATGTTCTTGAAAGCTTCCACAAGACTCTCGTTGGGCCTTTCAGCATGAATCATGTATTCCTCAGCAGGTGGATAGATACCCCTGTTAAAAAAGATTTTTTGTCAGAAGGGTGACAAATTAATAGCTTGAGAAACAGGCACTAGCATCATTTTTTACTGCGTCAGATGTTCCGGTTAAAGCTAAATCCAAACCCTAGTTGCATTGATGAAAAGGGTGTGATCAGTAAAACTTCACAGAAACATTGCTTTAACAGTATAAATGAACCAAAACCTTTTGGGGGCGACAGTAGATTCTACATTGAGAGCAATCTGCCAGTCTTCAAATAGGTTTGGGTACTCATCAGGATCTGCCAATGACTCTGCTGCTTTTGAGTTTACCTATGAAGCATATGAAACAAAGCAAACACCATCAGTTCGTAAGATGTGCCCCCCTGGACATTAGAAAAAGTGCAGCATAAGTCCAAACAAGAGAGAAATCAACTAATAGCAAAGCATGATTCCGGCTAATCTTTACATCATCACTCAAACAATAGGTAATCATCCTGAATTCAGTGTATTAGAGTTAGCTCAGATATTATTCTTACTGAATCTGAAGCATCATTATAATCCATCTCTGTGACCGCTAGTGCTGAACCATATCATGGAATTGACAAACGACAATTACATGCTTGAATGTGCAACTTATGTTGAAGTAACAATTTGTGCTGAGGAGATGTGTGCACTTACAGTTTAACATCAAGTTGTTATCATGAAGGCCTGGAAACTAGGACAAAAGCAAAGGATTTACAAGGCTGGCAATACCTTTTGGAGATCTTTTTTCCATAATGCTACAATCTCAGGGACTTTGCTCGGAAGATAAGATCTCGCCATCAATGCTGCTTCCGGAATGCGATTGCTGTATACAGGACAGTTACACAGTTAACATACAATAACTGGTTTGATGAAGTGACGTACGAAACAGGACAGTCTCACTAAAACGACCATACCTTTCAATCAACAATTGAAGGCATTCCTCCAACTTGCCTAGCATGAACAAACAAAGGAAGGCAACATTGTTCTTTCCTTGTTCTTTAGCCATAGATGCCAATTTTGTTATCCCTTCAGCATCCCCAATGGATGAATACAAAAGCAATAGACCACTGAGATCTAGTGCGTGTAGAAGGCACTCCTCTGCCATCTCGAGCTGCCAAAAAATTGTATGACACATGAGGATAACATAACATGGGAAAGTTATTAGGATGTGACTTATATAGGTTCTGCATCCTAGTACAAGATAGAAACATAACATGGCAAAGTTATTAGAATGCAACTTAAAGACTCATTCTACCGCTGGGAAAGTCATTCTAGTGCATGTTGAACGAAAACAGTATTTCCGATTCAAGCATGATCTTGAGCAACAAGCATCAAAACTGTGCTCTCATACATCCTACATACATGCCGTATTATATTAGGCTGCATTCTGCCTACTCATAGTTATTGGCTCGTCCATTTATCAATAATTAGTAAACTCAAGTGATATCACAAAACAATCCAATTCATTAGCACAGTATATAGTGCGCATACAAGGTAACTGATACACGCAGTAGCTGTGTACCTTTCCAGTTGAGATAGCTAACTCCCCTAACTGCTTCCACTTGGACTCACTTTGCACCTCGAGAGCAATTGCCTGCAAAACAACTACTCAGAATATTTGAATGAAGGAGGGAACTTTCTTGGAAATGTGAAAAGAATAGCCAACTATGCCTTTGCATCATCAACGCGGCCAAGCTGAACTGCCAGGTCAAATTTGTAATTAGAGTCCGTTGCTATCTCGAGGGCTTCCTCCAACATGCCCCGTGATTCCAAGAAATGTGCCACGCTGAAAATAAAAGGTTATCTTTGTATGCCGAAGCCAAAACTGCAAAGTACAACAAATAGTAGAACATGGGGCACCTGTCATATTGTTCCTTTGGTATAGATGGCAAAATATCATTTGCACGATCAAAATCACCACGCAGCACTAGTGTTTTATACTCAATCAAACTAAGGAGTAAAGTGTACCCAACAACACTACAATAATAAAAATCGTTAGCTTCAGAAGTTCATTGTGAATTGATGTCATAAAAGAATACCAGAGCAATAAAGATAAAACTCACTTAAATTGCTTGTCAATAAGATAGACACGGCTCTGGTTAGCAAGATATCCTAGTAAATACATTGGCCGGTCCAAGTGAAACAAGGTTGTGACCTGTAATACATGGAACCGTATGACTTGGAGCGATACAAACGGTAACGAATGATCTAACTGGAATCATACATAAAAACGCCTTTTGATATGATAAAAACACTCACCTCTCCTCCTACACAGTAATTAAGCCGTGATGAAGAATTATTGTAGATAAAACAATCGCCAACCCATAGCCCAGTTCGGATGCGTTCATTGATCTCATGAAGCAGTTCAAAGGCATCTTCCACACCTTCCTCACCAACTGAACCCCCTCCATCCAAATGAGAAGATACAACATCCCTCTGGGAGGTAAAGAGAGATAATGTTGTATTAGTATAGACTTTTAAATTAGAAAAAAAATGCATAGAAGTGTTTGATGTAAGAGTTGCTGGCGTCTTAGCACAATTAACACAGCAAAATAACATTTGTAAATAACGCTGCAGATGTCACTTGTCACATAACTACGAGCTGTAAAAAGGCAACACAGTTCTTAACAGAACTCACATTGTACTTCAAAATGTAGAATGATGTATCACTTGCAACTGTCACCAAATCACCACTGTCAGCCCAGTAGAGATTCTACAAGAGAACAGCAGATTTTTTTAAGTCAGCATAACATACCAGATGGCATGGAAAAGGTGTTTGATACTTTAAGCAACAAAGTAAACTTACTTTCACATTGACATCAATTCGACGTATCAACCTGCAATCCGCCCAGTCGTAAAAGCAGATGAAATCATTTGTACACATAGCCAATAATACTCCACCAAACACACGTTCGACGGAGAATGTTGGTCTTATACTTTTCCTCTCCTGAAATTATTAGATATCTATCTTTCAGGTTTTGTGGTAACAAAGATTGACAAATGGAAATAGTTGTTCAAGCGTTAGCTTTCATCCTCCACCACAGCAAGTGTCAAGCTCAAGCATTCACATACTTCTTACAATCCAATATCCACGTCACTTTAATAGGAATAAAGGATAATAACATGCAAAATACAATATGTTGACAACCAAATGCTAAAGTTCCCAGTCTGATCCTGAACCAGCAGCAGAAAATACTTGTGCATGTCATATATTTACTTTGCAATTCAGAGTTTACATAAGAAAATAGCTTTCCTTGTTTCTAACATATGTCTGTTTTTAGTTTTCACATAGATAGGAAATTGTGAAATCAAGATAAGATGGGACAACATTGACCTGTCTACCATTATTAAAAAAATGCTCAGCCAACTTGTATGGTTAGCTGGGCAAACAGCCCTTGTATTATGAAAAAGAACAAATATAGATTGACCATCTATAAATTGCAGGAGTTCTGGTTTCATTCATGCATGAAGATGGGATAACACACGGAATGGAATTTGTGGTATAGCATTGCATGCTAACTTATCCATAGATGTTTCTCAAAGACAGAACCATAATAGTTACACATCAATACTTCAATGGTAGGGAAATGGAGATGTTTACTTAGTACAAACCTGGAAATTTTTACTGTATATCTTTATCCTCGAGGTGCTTTCCCTTACAGCGTATTCGCCATCAGATGACCAAGCGAATTCAAGTGCAGACCCAAATGATCTATTCCTCCATGCTAGTGCTGTATAAATTATGTATTCTCCATCTCCACATACAACAACAAATCTTCCATTCGGATTGTGCCTTAAGCTCTGAAATGAAGATCAAAGCTATTAACGTGCGAATAAAAATGGAACAATAGACAAGTAAAGCTACAAAAAAGGTTTTCTGTTTAACATGAAGATAAATTCCTGTTAATTCAAAGTAATGTGCAAGTTGTACAGAAGAATCTCTTAGTAATGCTCAAGTTGTATCTCTTAGTGGTCATAAGTCATAACATCCTCATGTGCACTTCTTTAACCCAACGAAGTTCAATTCAAAACCAACACTCAATTTCAAATTGTGCTATTACTAATCATGAACTTTTGCATTTCACTTCAGTAGAAGAGCTTCATTATACCGCAGCAACTGTAAATGCTAGAAATAATAGGATATCTGTATGTAAAAGTGTGTTACGCCTGGTTACACCAAAAGTAACTCACAATCCTGCACATTTTAAAGTAAATTTGAATAAAATTATTTTAGCATGCATGATTACATGTTCTATAGTAATGTGAATCTTGCTTAAAAGGAAAAAGAACTACCAATCAGAAACATGGGAGTAAAACACAAGCATCTAGTTGACAAATAACAGCATCACTATGTGAATGAGGCATCTAGTTGACAAATAACAGCATCACTATGATATAAAATATAACCTACTTGTGGATAAAGATCACAGCTTCCCAGCTCCTTCACAGCCAACGGTAATCGCTCACCATCCGCAATCTGACAAATGATACAGGTTTAAGAACATACATAAAGCTTATACCAAAATTAACAAGCCTTCAACACATTAACATGGCGAAGAAGAAGAACCTCATTGCCTGCACCAACAGTCTTGATATTAACAGTTTGGATTTCGTTATGTTTTGCCCATATGATTTTTCCACTGTTGTCCATGCTAGCAACCGGAACTTCACGGCCAATTTTTATCATAATTGTCCCTTCATCATATCCAATCACAATCCTACAGAAATTAAAATATTATATATCACTACCTTAACTTGAAAGGAAGGAACAAGTAAATAAAAGCATGAACTCTGCATTTTCAGTGAAGATTTTTTTTATTGGAAAAGACAGTTTAGCAGATACACAATGTTGTCACGGTATAGGGAATTGTGTCACCGAGAAATAATATGACTTGTTAGTGTGTGTGGAGCTTCAGTACCAGATAAGAAGAAATGATTTTCAGTGTATTGGCCCTTCGCATTGACCATATTACCATAGAACTGAAATAGAGCAAGAGATAAATATTCATTACCTTCTTGATCCCTTCATGTATCCTAAAGCCCAAACTCGCTCAAGGCCATAATTAAGAGTGTTCTCAAGCCTGTAAGTGCATCAAGCAAAGTGTTATTCGCTTGTTCTCCAAGAAAAGCAATGATTAAATGCTTGGGAGAAATGGAAGAATTAAGAATAGACCATGTTCTTGCTCATGATTCATGAACAAAGTCTACACTGCCAATGCAGAAGATATTACTATGTTTGCAAACAAGAAACATGTAGAAGAAGAAAACTACAGCCAGTAATGTCTGCATTGCGTGTATCTTCATAGATGTTAGTAAAACAAAGCTGGTTTTCAGACAACGCACTGTTAGTATCATCTCCAAGCAATATCATAGTATGAGAGAGAGAGAGAGAGTACCTGTAGGTTGTAGAGTGCCACAAGCGAACTGTGCCATCCTCTGAGCCAGTAATTATAATAGGTAGTTCTGGATGGAAACAGACAGCGGACACATTGTGTGCATGTCCTTCAAGTGTTTGAACACAGCTCTTGGTTTGGTAATCCCAAACCTGACCCAACAAATTGAGTAATATGTCAGATCAATCCCAATATACCCTCACAATAGCACAATTCATTGCATATGACACACCTTTGCAGTCTGATCATCAGAGCCAGTAATTAAAAATGGTCGATCACCACCGGTGAAGTAATCAACACAGTTCACACCTTTTGAGTGGCCATCTAATGTGAAGTTAGGATCAGGAGAACCAATACTCCATATCTGAAGTTCACATTCAATATTAGGATATTAGGCAGGGTACAGACCAAGATACAGAACAGGACTCAGTTTAACCAGCATCTTTTTGAGGAACAAATACAAACCTTTATCGTGCGATCAAGGGAAGCACTAGCAAAAGTATTGGTATCCTTTGGGTTAAATGTGACTTGCATCACATAGTGAGAATGCCCCTCAAATATGTGAGTGCACGCCCAGCCCTTATCCCAATCCCAAAGCTTAATTAACATGTCATCGGATGATGACAGCACAAAAGGCTGGGTTGGATGAACAGCCACACACCTGATGTAATCAGTATGAGCTTCAAATACCTTGACCTTATCCATTGTATTGTAATTGTACACGCGGATAAACATATCGTCGGCACCAGCAACGACCCATTGCTTCCGTGCAATAAATTTAGCCGAACGAACTGCAACAGACATGATATATCAAAATGATGGTATACCAGGCAAGATAAGTAAGTAATTCGGTGGGAAAGCATACCTGGTAACTCTGTGACTTCAAATGATTTCACCATTGTCTAGGGATAAATAATATATAGTTTTGTCAGTCAAGTCTTAATATAAGTTATACAAAGTCAATTATCTCAGTCATAGGAAGAAAAAAAAAGATGTATTTTCATTTTCTGCCTCCTCTGACCCTTTGTTCCCTTACAATAAAGTGACATAGATGTAGATTATCGATTACCTAAAAATAGATGGAGGTTCCTTGTTACTTTTAACCTCATCGGTAGATTTTTTTTTTAAAAAGTGACATTGAAGTGTTTTTTCTCCGGATTTTACGTAATTGCTAATCTACACATGTTTGATATTCCCTCTCTTTTCACCTTCTAGGAGAAGGCATTACCAGTGGCATATCACCTAGTTCGTTGCTATACACACCGTAAATCACGTTTCAGAAATATACAACTTAAATCTAAGTATATCTTCATTTCTATAAATAATGGGAAATATCTAGTTTCATTACAACATACAAGGTACAAGAGACATCATCATCATTATTGCTTAGTCTTCATCCAGTTTAGCTGAAAAATTACGAAGGCAAATTATGAAGGGGGGCGTTAACAGTCACCTACTTGCGTTTGGTAGTTCCAGATGCACACACTCCCCGAGTAAAGACTCGACAAAATCCTGCGTAGCACAAGAGAATGGTCACGCTATTTACCACGGTTTGGTGGAAGCTTTGATCACCCGCACGTGGATTTCGTAGCCAAACTCAAAACCAAGATCATATTCACATCACACGAACTGGTCACTAACCATGGCTCTGTCGGATGCAGATCCGCGGACTTGACCCTCTCCGACCTCTGCGCGAGCTTCCTCTGATCCAACCAAACACAAAACCGACATAAGCGACACCACACCAAACATTCACCGAGCAGATCCCAGTAAGAGGCATCGCGATTACCTTGATATCCAACCGAAGCGGCTGCCACATTCACGGCCATCACCCAAAAAAAAACACGAAAAGGGGAAATCACGTCAGTACATAGCGCAACAGAACCCCAGATCCACTGGGAATTCGACATGTCTCGCGGCGGATCTCGCCGCGGCGGCGGCGGCGTAGCCCGCGCGAGATACAAACGCACTAGGCGACGGCCAGCCTCGCCGTCGCCTGATCTCGGATCGCATTCGCGTGTAAGCGGCGAGGAGAGGCTGGGAGGGAGCGGTTTGTCGGGAGGTAGGCGCACGTACCATTGTGGCGGCTCGGAAGCGCGCCGAAGCGGGAACCTCGGGAGGACGAGGTTCCTACGGGGGTTTGTGGGCGCGGGAGCGTGAGAGGCGGAGCCGCGTGGGTGGCCGGCCTCTCGCCGGGCCGGGAGCGGGAGGGGGAGGGCGCGGCGTGGAGGAGAAGAGAAGATTTGTGAACGGAGGAGGAAGGGTGGGAAGGAGGAAGTGGGTGATGGCAAACGGGCCTCGGTCGCTCGGAGGCAGTAGTATGGTCGATTGGATCTGAAGGTTCTGTGTGCGCGTGTGTTGCACTGTTGCCTTTCCGATGTTGACTTCTACTGCTGACGTAGTAGCTAAGCAACGGTAGATGAGATCGCACACTCACGTTGTTACTGTAGTTTACCGAGAGATCCCAAAATAAGTGACTCAATTTTGTACTAACTTCACGATAAGTGTGTCACGATTAGCGAAAAATCACCACTTTACATTCGTGACATTTCACATCGAACCGAAAATTTGACAGTGGCAAAAACACGAAGACATTTTTTTAGCCTATTTTGATGCGGTTGATCCCTCACGGTCCGACAGCGGTGACGGCGCGTCGTTAATGCCGGTTAACGGTTCTGTCCGAAGCGACTAGGCCGGCCCAACATGAGCGCACACTCCTCCGCCACTCCCCTCCCTCCCTCCCTCTTCCTCTCCTATCTCTCGCACACATGGTGGCGGTGACGGCTTTGGATCCATCAGCGAGGGAGTGGTGGGGACAAGGCATGTTGGATAGAGCATGAAGCGTGGCGGTCGGTGTGGCAGGGGGCACCCGCGGTGAGGAGGAAGATTGTTGCTGCCACAACGTATTCGTTTCAAAGTACTTCATCATCACCACTGTCGGCGGCGGCAGATGTCGCTCGTGCCCTCACGGTGGTCGTCGAGCCCCTAGGTAAGTTGTCTGCCTCTCCGTGCTAGCAAATTTCATTGCATGAATTCTAGGGTTCTAGATTTGAAAACTAGGGTTTGCTGGAATTCTAGCAAAATTCGTTGTTGGACCTAGGTTAACCGAATTTTGTTGTTGTTGTTGTTGTTGTTGTTTGTGACCGAATGAACTGGAGTACTAAATTAAGGACTCTGAATTAACTGACTGATAGATGTCCTGGCTGGATTTAGGACTCTGAAATAATTGAATGTTCATGTCATGTTGGACTGGTTTTTAGGTTTTTGAAATAGACTGATTCAGTCAGACAGGACGGTTTTCAGTTAATTCAGTCCTAAAATTCAAATAAACTGGATAGGTTTTTAGTTAATTCAGGGTCCTAAAATTCAGTCAAACGGGACATGAACATTTAGTTAATTAAGAGTCCTAAATTCAGTTAAACAGGACATGAACATTTAGTTGATCTAACTGGAGTACTCGTCTAACTAGGTGCCTTCAAATGGTTAATTATTCTAGGATTACTTACTTTTCTTGTTTGTATTGGAATTATCCTGATGCACTGAATGTAACTGACACTAAATACCACTACTGAAATTTGCAGGGCGGTGTAGTGGGTACATGAGTTAAGTTTGGATCGAGTGGTGCAGTGGACAAGTTGATCACAAAAGGAACGACAAAAGGAGCGAGTCAGTGTACATGATTTTAAGTGATTTGACTGATGTGAAGTGTTAATAGGTGTGCTCAAATTAATGTTCAAGCTGGTTTCAAAGTTGTGTTGATTAATGACGGCAGGTGTACCTAATTAGGATAGAGACAACTTGCAATTTGCAATATTCAGACTTGCAATTTTCAGGATTTATTCAATCAAAGTATGAAACACTACAAAATAGAAGAATTGTATGTTTAATAACATTTTATCCTTGCATTGACACCTAGAACACACATATAGTTTCATGGTAAGCTGACTGAAGATTGACATTTAGATAATATGACCACCAAAGTTTCAACAGACACAACTATCTTGCAATATTCAGATAATATGAGCACCAAAATTTGACATTTATTTACATTACTATCTTGCAATATTCAGATACAGGAGTTTCATCAGACACAAACACACATGGTTGTTCAGATGCAAACACACGATAAAGTTTCACCAGACACAAAACATTCAGATAATGAGTTCTCTAGATAGATAGATATCATAGCACCATTCAGATAGATAGATATACGAGTTCTCTGGATAGATAGATATCACATCACCATTCAGATGGATAGATATATGAATCGTAGTACCATTCAGATAGAACGCACACATAGTTCTTCAGACACTGTTAAGTTCAAAAACTAATTGCACCCATATATTGGTTCAGATCTTGTTGCAGAAACTAACTAAGACCTAGGTGATGCATCAAACTCACTCTCGCTTCAGCTTCAGAAGACGAAGTGATCGACGAACTAGCCCCATGATGCGGAGCTGCTTCTTCTTCCTCCCGGTGCTTGTGCCAGTCTCCACCTCCATCTGTTGCTCCATCTGCGGCAGATCCATCTCCATCAGAGCAACGAGAGTACTACCACCACCCTATCGAGCTCGTAATCCATGCGGAGTTGGTTGCGGTTCTGGTACATGTACAACGTGACCGCTGGAATGGATCCAGGGAATCCCTGGCCTCCTCCATCGCCCAGACCAAGTTCTCGATGAGTGAGCGGTGGAGGTCTGTCAGTCTTAACCTCTCCTCACGCGTGGCACAGACCTTCATCGTGCGCGCATGATTCTTCTGGATTGCAATGCTATTGTACCATCACGCGCGTAGCAGAGCTTGGTTCTCACCTCACGCGCGTAGCAGAGCTTGGTGTTGTCGTCGTCGAAGATCTCCTGGAGAGCCTGGTCCCATCCGAGGCCAAACTCCATGGCACGATGGAGGTGTTCTTTGGTTTACATGGAAGAGGGGAGTTGGATGGGGAAGAGTGGATGGAGAGGCTGGTGGAGTGGTGGTTATGTGTGCGAGGAGGGTGAATGAATGCAGTGTGTGTGTGTGGAGATTGGGGTTTTCTAGAGAAACCGAACGGGCGCAGTCTATCGATCGAAGGACCGTTGGGTTTCAGAGCGACCGCGTCGACCCAGTTTATGAACAAGCCCAACCTAGGAAATCGAAAAGTGCGAACGCCCGGCCCGACCCAGCAGCTTTGTCCCGAGCCCTGAAAAAAATGACAGTCGTTAGTGCCACTCCGTCACCGTTGCACGCTTGCTCGCGATCGGCCACATCAAAACGGACTCAATTTTTTGCTCACTGTCAAATTTTCGGTTCGGTATGAAATGACACGAATCGTAAATTCGTGGTTTTCCGCAAGTCGTGACACGAAAGTGGTGGTTCTGTGCATTTAACTCGAGATATACTCCCACCGTAACAAAATGCAATACGTTTGTTACGCCCTATGCCAAAAAAATCTTACATTTTGGTACATAGGTTGTAGCTTGTAGAGCACGGTCAATGTGCTCTTTTATTGGAACCATGTTTTGTTGATAGGGGGCGCAATGGAAATCTAGCTGTCGAAGAAACTCCTTCCACCATTTTTATTGGTTCTCCTCATCTCCAACGGTCGATATGGCACTACAAGGGTTGGAGCCCTGGATCTACGTCTTTAGTTTAATTTACTTTTCTTCGATGTTAGATTTTGTATCGGTGGTGTCAATGATTTGATGGAGAACAAAGTGTCACAAACGCAAACAAAAGTCTCGAGTCTCTATGAAAGGACGTGGATGTCGCCTAGAGGGGGTGAATATGCGCTTTAAAAGAATTACGTTTTAGGCTTGAACGAATGCAGAATAAAACTAGTGTTTAATTTGTCAAGCACAAAA
>CBMN010299626.1:0-10588 GCA_000582825.1 Hordeum pubiflorum | reverse complement strand
GGGGGGGGGGGGGGGGGGAGTATAGATTATGGTAGGCCAGGATTGTTAAGCTTGATTGTATTCTTTCCTATACGATTCCTACATTATCTCTAGGAGAGGCTTCTTGCCCTCCAAGGCTTGTACTCCATATATATTTGCTATCGAGGCTCAATAATACATCCACCACATTACACCAATCCCTCCTCTATTACGTCTACAATATGCTCAAGGTTGATATGGTTGCATCGAATAGGTACCACCGAGCTCTTGTGAAAATTAGTACATATGAGCATGACTTACCCAAATCCTCTCAAGATTCCTGAGAGGTTATCAATGTCGCCATTGATAGGGGCCATAAAAATTACCGCATCATCCGCATATGGCGAGGTACGCACCATAGCATCCCTTCCACAAATCTTATGGAGAATACCCTTCTTTGTTGCCAACTCAAGAAGATGTTGGAGGGGATCAATCGTCAGGACAAGAAGAGGAGAGGTGAAAACGGACCGCTTGCTGAAAGCCCTGACCGCGCTTCACAAGGGACCGGCCAGAGCATTGAGCAAGACCTTAGAAGATTGCGAGCCAAGGAGAGCGGTGATCCAGTCCCTAAATTTGCTTGGAAATCCAATATAGATTGTGATATGTGCCAAGAGATACTATAGGTTGCTACTAATTAGCGTCTAATGAGGTTGATGGAAGGACAAATTGACGCGTGCGTTGGACATAAGAATTAGTGATCGTAGACTTAGTTCTTAATCATGGGTTGTCTGCTGCTACATCCCTTGATTAAGCAGTAAGCACCCACGTGAAAATGGAGCCGTGAGCGCCGGAGCGGAGGGCTCCAACATTCCCCCAAGAAACCCACCGACATCCCCCGCGGTCGCCGGGCTTTTCAAACCTGCAAATCTACTACGCCGAAAGAGCGGTGTGGTCGCTTCCCTTGCAAATGAAGTAAACCCTTTCGGCCAGACCACGAGGCAGTTTGACGAACGCATTGCCGACGGAGCAATAGGAAGAACCTTATGCGTGTGTGCATTTCTCGGAGGCCCCCGCCGCAAAAGCACAGATTGATAGCTTTGAGCTGCCGGTTTGCCACGGCCCCCGGCGACCCGTGCCTTAATTCGTCTGCCGCCGTATGAATGTGTGTTGCGCAGCGCCAGACGCATATGATTGCACCTCAAGCTGCCCTACCGTCCCCAACGTGAGCACGACCACTGCAACCGGCCGGCAGACTCTCGCTCAGCCTACTCCATCCATCAAACTATGCAAGCAACTCAAGTCAGATCATCCAACCGCGCGGACGTAAAGATGTGGGATCAAGTGGTAGGTGTCCCTGTCTGTCTGTCTGCCTGTCCACATGCATTCGAGGCTGCACCGTATGGACCATTTCATCTCATGCATTAAACAAGATTTGACCACGTTTCCATATCACGGACGTGGAGCCTTTGACTTGGAGCGGCCATGCAGCGTGGTATCTGACCTCGCCCGATGGATGACAAACAAGCAGCCACAATGGAAACCGGCAGTTCTGGTTTTCAGATAACCTGATTGATATCTGTAGCCGACGGCGCGGTTCTGGGACAAATATCCGGAGAAGCAAGAGCGGAGCACACGGTCCGATCACGTCTCGGTTCTGAAGCGGACGTTGAATTTGGAGCGTCTACTAATGGCATTATCACATGTATGTATATATGCCTAGATATATATGGATTACTGGCGGCGCCGAAGAGCTTGTGGCTAGGAATGATTGGCTCTGGCTTGGTTGACATCCTTTTAAAATAAAAATAGATGTTGGCAGTAGGGCAGATCAGCCATGTCAGCACCGCCAGCGACAGGGAACTCGTGGGATATATGCCCTGGGCGAACGTGAGCCACGCAATGGCAAATTGGCAATGGAGATGGATCGATCGAAGTTGGTGTCTTTGACCTTCTTCTCCGCTGCTCCCCACTTGCAGTTGGATGGCAATGTATTGTCTATGAAAGTGAAAGGGATTGAAATGCGTTGTCGGGTTGTTCCTTCCTGCATCGTACCTACCCATTGTTCTAGTCCGCGCTTTGAGCTCTTCCGTTTTCGTTTGTATTTCTCTCCATCAGGAACAACCAGAAGTGGATACCTGGCCATGTATCAAGCCACGGTAACGCACGGTCAAAAGGTGGCACGGTTTTGCACACTGTCAAGAAAAGTTTTACGCCGGATGGTTTGCTTTGCTAGAAAATGAAGGTGCCATCCGCAGCCTCTGCAAGGTCATTGTCAAGCTGCTCTCTGAACAGACCGGCCATTCTTATTTTCAGGCAAGACAGTAGGTCATCCTACTGCCTTTTTTTCTTTTCTTCATATAAGGTGCTGTATAAAAGGGTAAATGAAAAGGCTAAACAAGGCAGTAAGCCCACTACTAGTCTACAACAAGGAACATGAAAGTCTCTATCTATGATTCCAATGCAATTCCCCATGAGTTTTCCTCTTTGCTCTCTACACTAGGAGACACATTTCTTCTTTGAACTTTTTCCTGGGCTTCTATATTTTGGCTGGATTCCTTTGAAGAGCTGATCGTTTCTAGTGGTCCAAATTGCCCAGGTGGATAGCAGCATGATACTTTCCATATAGAAAGAAAGATACAAACATCATTTCAGGTCAGAAACTATGTCTTCGGATATTCATAGTCTCGGACTTTTACGTGACCAGGCTGCGCAAACAGAAGACCAACAGGCAGCAACACAAGGACATATTTCCATTTGCGGCAACTCAGATAAAGCTTTTGATGAGATCGG
This sequence comes from Hordeum pubiflorum, assembly GCA_000582825.1. Taxonomy (NCBI): domain Eukaryota; kingdom Viridiplantae; phylum Streptophyta; class Magnoliopsida; order Poales; family Poaceae; genus Hordeum; species Hordeum pubiflorum. The sequence goes on along the minus strand of CBMN010299626.1, from coordinate 7,840 downwards.
AAAGATCAAAGAGCTTGGAGATATGCTATTGGCTTACAAATCTCCTCCTTAATGGTGTTTTTTTTTTTTTTGGCCAAGATGTATAAACATGACGGACATATTTTTTTAGAGTCATTTGGTGTCAATCATCAATAGAGCTTTTAGCTCATATATGGCCCAACATCATGTTCAGGCCTTTATACGGAGGGACATTGGCCCACGAAACATTCCACCATTTGATGATGTGCCCATGTATATTGGCCCACTAAATATTTTATCCCGAGGGAGCGCGAGAATGGGCCGGCCCAGCTCGCGCGAAGTCGTAACCTCGATTTTTTTTCTCCTTCTTTCAAGTTTTTTTTATGCTTTATTTATTTTTACATTTTTTATACCTCCAAATATTTTAAATATATACATTCCAAAAACACTCTGCATAATCGATTTTAAAAATGTTAACCTATAATTTCCAAATGTTAAATGTGTATAGAAACAAAATCTCAAGTATAAGAAAATGTATAAAAAATACAATGTGTAAGAAAAAGTTGATAACGTACTTCAAAAATGTTAATCAAAAATTTGCAATATTGTTAATCATCTATTTAAAAAGAGAGGAACATGTATAAAAATATTATTGATGTATAACAAAAATGTAGGCCATGTATTGAAAAAATTAACATAAAAGCATAAATTTAAAAAATAATGATCGTGTCTCAAAAAATGTTAACCGTGTATGAAAAATTGTTCGTGATATATACATAAAATGTATGATGTTTACAAAAAAGTAGTCATCAAACACAAATATTGAGAAAATGTTAATCGTCTATTTAAAAATTATTAAACATGTACAAACAAAAATTTCCTGGTTTAAAAATGTGGAACATGTATTAAAATATATGAACATAAAATCAGAAATTTTAAAAAATTGTTGACCGTATATAAAAATGTTAATCATATTTTTCAAAAAAATTAAACTTGTATTTATATTGTTAATGATACATACTAAAAAATTAAAACTGGTAAGAAAAAAGTGTAATCGTCAAACATATTTTTTCTAAATGGTAATTATGTACTTAAAAGACGTTAAATATGTATAAACAATGTTCCGGATGTATACAAAAATATACTAATGTGTATGATAAATGTAGACATGTGTTTGAAAAAAGAAAATAGGAAAAAGTGTGAAAAACGGAGATATGAAAAAAAAGAAAAAAAAGAAATCCGTTGGAAACCAAGAAAAAAGAAATAAAAAATGTGATAAACCTAGAAAGAAATAAAGATAAAATGAAGAAAAATGAAAGAAGGAAAAAGAAAGAAAAACCAGTGAACCATGAAAGAAACGAAGAATACTGGTGAAAACGAAGAAAAAACAGAAAAGCAAATAAAACCTTAAAGAAACAAAGAAACCTGTAAAGAAAAAAGGAATAAAAGAATTCATAAAAAAGTAAAGACGGTGAAAACCGCAAAAAAAAAAGTGAACAGTAAAAGAGAAATCCAAATAACATTGTGAAGAAACAAAAAAAATGAAAAAAAAGTCGAATGAACCTACATCTACAGTGAGCGGTCGAACGCGAACAAAGGTAGCGAACAAAAATAAAATAAAACAAGCAAGCCGAATTTACGACGGGGAAGAAAACGCTTCATTGAGATGGAAGCGATACTCGCTATAAGGGTGATATAGTATTCATGATATTAGCTAAGCCATTCCTCGCCAGTGTGATGTGCTGCAACCTTTGCACCGGCCAGTTTTTCTGAGCTTATGAGTGGCTGCCAAAATAAGTTACCCCCTATTTAGTGTATTCTACCGGCCAACCTAAAATTTTATTTAAAAAAACCCATTAATTGAAGGTTAACTAGTAGGGTTGTTGAATAAAATTTAGATTGAGTATTTAGACTAAAATTTAGGATTGGGTTTCTAGAATAAACTATGTAGATGACAACTTATTTTTAACAGCCACCCATAAGCCCCCCAAAAAAAGCCCTTACACACATGTCTCCCTTCCCTAAAAAAAGTACAAGACTCCCGCATGCAAGCCAAAGCAACCCACATTGTCATACAGATGTATACTTAAAAAACTGAAACAGTTTTTGGTTATCAGGCTGCTTGGAGCTCGTTTTATTGTAAATTCAGTAAAAATGTTTCCAAGTTCCAAATTTTCAAAAAGCAACCCACATTGTCACACGGATGTATACTGCAATTTTTTCATGAAAAATATATCAACACACGAGCTACACAAAAATGGTAAATTGGTGATTTTGAAAACAGTGAACGTTATGTGCGCTATTCACTATATAAAACCAGCAATTTTGTGTAGCTTGCGAATCAAAGTATTTTTCTCATAAAGTTCATACACATGTAGTATACATCCATATGTCAGCATGGAATTTCTTCTCGGAGTTTTTTTGAAACATTGAAACGCATTTTTTGAACGTTCCGAGAAAAGGCACCATGGAGCCCAAGCACCAAAACGCTGCACTCCAGAAAAACACACATCCCTATTCTGCCTTCTTTTAACCTATATTCCATTTCGTTTCCAAATCATCCATTTTCCCACGGTAGAATCACATCACTGCCAGAGCACCAAGAAAGAGGCAACACAGCACTTGGGAAGTAGCCGGATCCTATACATTGCTACCGCCTGCACTCCTTTGCAGCACCACCAAGAACCGGCTGTATACAAAAACAGCACACGAACCCATATATGGCCAAACTAAAATTGTGCACCCCTTGTCTTGTCTGTATGTATATGTGTCCGTGTGTCTGTCGCATGAGTCATATAGCCATCCGGACAGGGCGACAGGCTGAAGACGATATTGTCCAGCACCAGCAGGGAAGTAGAGTCTACGTGTTACCGAGTACTGCTGGTTTGGGAACAAAAAGTTTCAGTGTCCCTCCGAGCACGGAGAGGATTATTCACCTTTGCCATCCCATTATTATCGCACTACCGATATTGACATGCTACTCTCCGTCCTGTAGGGTGCGGCGAAGTCGTGGCGAGAACAAGTTATGGCGTGGTGAGCTCTCCTCGGCTGCAATACCGTATCCGCACCTCCAGCACCGTGCCCCACCTCGTCCTCGTTGTTTTGCAGCAATGCCGCCTTGGCGCCTGAAACAAACACATTACGAAGCAACAACCAGTAAATCAACACTGAAATGTGTGTGTATATCTAAAAGCAATCAAAACAGTGAGCTAGATGGTACGAAGTCCTTACCCGTTTCCACTCGTTCTGGCTCATCTTGGGAGCGAACACCTTGACAGTATGAACCGTAGACGCGGCACGGAAGCTGGCCTGGTCGCACTCCTTCTCTGACTTGACAGCGTGCCTCGAGTACTCGCTCACGGTGCCCCGGCTGGTTTCATTCCGGACGCGGCTGAGGAAGAACATGGCCGGCCGGTAACACGGGGTGTCGGTGCTCACCAATGGCCGGGTGTTGAACACGAAGGGCCCGTTGGCCCAGGTCCGCCAGGTCTTGAACGTCTGCAGCGGCACCTCCAGGTCGTGCGGCGCGATGGGCCACGGATAGAGCTGCACCGTGTAGCCCCACGCGACCGAGACGGACCAGGTGTAGCCCGGGCCGTGCTGGTAGCCGAAGGCCTGCTGCAGGAGCCGGGCCGAGTCGAACCGGGCCGCCTTCACCAGCGGCCGGACGGCGGCCAGCGGGGTGTGCCCCGCGGGGCTGATGGGCTCGATGTGGTCCAGATGGTGCAGCGAGACTAGCGGCGCCACCGGGTGGGCCGCCAGCATCCCGTACGCGTCGCCCCGGATGTCCACCTGCGTCAATCAATCCATCCATCACAAAGGCGCCGCGTTAAACAGTCATACCTTGTTGAGTGCTCTGTGCTCGTACAGTATATCTGTTTTTTTATCATGAAGATCAGCAAGTAAAGTTCATATGTGTGGACGTGTGGTGGTGATAGTTTGAATTTGAAGCGGGTTGTGATAGATTCCCGTTGGCCAGGTGGTGCTCCGTGGAGAGGCGGTGAAAAAGGCAGGGGACAAAAGGCTGGCCGGACTGCGACGCGACAAAAGCGGGATCGACTGGTAGCGCACATGTGTCAGCTACAGCGCAGGGTTCACCGGTTCAGAAAGTGAAAAACTGAAGGTACTCGCTCGCAGTCGCAGCGAGAGAAGTTAATCGTCCGTGCCGACCCCATGTCACGTCAAGCACGGAAGAAACAGCCAGCTCCACCACAAGTTTGTTCAGCGGATCACCGGCCGCTGTTGGCGCTGCACAACTGCTGTCTACTGGTACATTCGTGACACTGCCACCTAAACCAAGTAGGAGATGGAAAAATGCCCGGCTCGGATGGGCCGTACCGCATCGGCCGGGTGTGCGCTAGGGATTCGGAAGGCGACAGCCTTGGACCACCACTCTGCCGCGTCAACGACTTTGGGGCCAGAACTGGTGGTGGTGCGGCAAAGATTTCGCTCGGCGCCGTTCATCGTGGGCTCGCCACAAAACCCGCGGCGGCCACGGCGAGAGCGAAGGTCCCCTCCGGCCCTGCGGCTCCGGCCTCCGTTGTTTTTGGCAGCGGAGCCCAAGCCATCCACGTACCCCAGTAACCAGCGCATGCGCGGCAAAACATGTTTGGCCCCAGCACAACCAACAGTGATATAGTACGAACCTTTCGTCCCCCTCTACTCATTGGCGCATCGTCTGCTCCTTTCGGCCACATCTTATACAGCGCCCGGCCGCCCGCCCGCCGTGTGGCACATGCGAGGGAGTATGAAAAGGTGGGGTAGTGTGGTGCCCGGCAAAGGAAAAGCGACGGGGCTGTCTTTTTGGTTGGGGTGGTGGTTCGCTAGCTTGATAGCCAGCCAGGTCAAGTCCTCCTCAAGTCGCCTGTGAACACTTGTCCTGGAAAGATGCCCGCGCCACATGGTGGGACAGAGCGCTGTCGCTCGAGGTCCATGGACCAGCTCCGGCTCGGCCCCGCGCCTCCACGCTGTTCGTCCTGCTCTACTACCTTCGAATTGTCCGCGACGGGCGGCCACACACACACTCTTGGCCGGGTTCCATACTTCCATTGATTTCTAGAAAAGGTCCGTCGGGCGAGTGTTCGTCCTCGTGGTAACTGGTGGATGCTTTTGTGCTTGCCCTTGATAAAAAGGAAAGATTCTAAAGGCCCCGAGATCTTCTGCTGCCATGTTTCGTTTTGGCATAAGCCAAGGGAAGAGACGGTGAAAAGTTGGTCAAAAAGGTTTGATTCGAGCGGATGCAGAGAAACCTGGTGGAAAAGGCGACCTATGCCGAGCTGAAATTTGGAATGGGCTACCCAAGTTGCAGAATTGGCGGTTTTTGTTCCCAAGCTGTTTTCAGAAAGGGTTTTGATTCGACGTAGCACTGAACATGACGATTATATTTTTACTAAAAAGGCAAGGGAGTTGAGAGCTGCGTCGGGATGGATGGTCACCTGGTGGAACCCGGGCTCGCGGGTGAGCGGGATGCCGAGCTCGCTGAGGCAGGCCTGCACGCGCTGATCGCTGCCGTAGAACTGCGAGTAGCGGTCGAGGCAGCCGTCGATGGCCTTGGCGAGCTCCGCGGCGGCCGGGTAGCTCACCGCGAACCCGCCCCCGCCGAACGCCATGCCGTACGAGTGCATCACGTTCTGCTCCACGCTCTCCGACGGCGCCCCGACGTAGTACATCTCCTCGTAGTCGTACTTGCGCAGCACGGCCACCAGGTTGTCCGGGAAGAAGACCGTGTCGTCGTCGCCCATGACGAACCACCGCGGGGCCTCGTCCTGCCCGGCGCCGGCGGTGCCGTTCGCCAGCTCCGCGGAGACGGCCAGGAACGAGTCCGCAACGATCCTCGCCATCCGCGAGGCCGACGCCCGGTTCCCGAACCGGGACGCGTCCGCCGAGACGCGGTACGGCGGGCACGTCGCCGCCGGCCAGGCGCCCGCGGGCTGCTCGTCCAGCCAGACGTGGCCCCGCATCGCCTCCGGCCGCCACCAGAGCTCCGCGTACCCGCGGCGCTGGTCCCACGTTCGCGCCGAGGCGCCGATGCCGAACACGATGTGCGACAGCGTGGTGGGGGCGCGGCCACCGGCGGCGGTGGGCCCGTCGGCCGCGGCGTCGTCGTCGGCCGGGAACTCGCCCAGGTTGCCGGCGCAACCCTGGCAGCTCCACCAGCGGTAGACCCCGCCCGCGCCGTCGTCCGGGAAGAAGGCGACGTAGGCGAGGAAGGCCAGGGTGGCCGCGATCAGCATGGACAACGAGGCCGCCACGCACCGGCGGCGCTGGTCGGCGCCGATCCCGCCGCCCTCCACGGCCTTCCATTTGGGGGCCTGCATCGGTCGATCTTATCTTGCCAAGAACACCGCCACCTTTTCCGGACTACGGTTTCTCGTGGGGGATCTGGCGGCGCGGCGCGGCGCGGGGGAACGGCGAGGCTCGAGGCCGTATCGCGGAGGAAAAAGAAACGATTGTGAGAGAGATGGCCCGTGGGGAGGGCGCCAGGGAGGCGCACCTTTTAGGCGAGCCCCTCCTCTCCTCTCCTCCGTCTCGGAATAATTTATCGGAGGTCGGAGGAAGAGGAATTTGTCGATGCCTAGGCTATCTTCATCTTCATATCATGGGCGTATTTGTATGGGATTTGCTTCTCTCCATCGGCCTCCTCCCTTTGAGAAGGATGGGGGTTCCGATGTCTGTCGTAGGTACGAGTCGGCGTGGTGCGATTCCGACGCCTGCTTCGGGTCCTTTTTGTCCTTGGCGGGTGGATGTCGACGAGGTTTGGAAACGGCCAAGGACGCACGTCGGTATTAGGCTGGGACGTGGCGTTGTCTTCCAATATCTTTCTTCTCTGCCATGTTACCAAAAATCATCCGATAAACTCGCGGCGTGAACCCATCATCCGTTCAAAGCAGCGCGAGTCGACCACTATGGGCGAGTCGTGCATGTTACGACTTGGGCTTGGGGCATCTCTTGTGCTCTCGGCAGCATCAAAATCGGTTGGTGTAATCTTCTAAATAAAAGTTAAAAAAAATCGGTCGGTGTGACTCGTGACTACCACCATACGTCGTGGCAGAGCAGTTCGGTGGCGGAGCATGCATATGCATGCGGCTTCCTTCGGCGCCGGGCAATGATAGGATAGCGGCGGGACGCGTGTCGCCACCGGCAAGTTTTCGGGGGCGTCCGTGCTGGCCCGTTTCAAAGTTTCCACACGAGGGTGACCTGTACAAGCAGGCTGACGACCTCTGCACTCCATGACAAGCAAGGATGACTCAACTGCTGGAAGCGGGAGGCGTCTCCAAAGTTTAGTTCACATGGAGTACATTATCTTGCCTCGACAGCAGAGAAGAAGAAACTGGGCGAACGTTCGGCTGAACAAACTCTGATTTTTAATTGGAAGAACAGAGTCCCATGTGTATTGGGCATACGGCGACTGATCCACGTGGACGAGAGAGGTACACACAACAAGGACACGCGAGCACAGGCCGTTCAAAAGGATGCTACTACTACGTTGGGGAGATGCGACTGCTAGATTGGGAGGATGCAATTCAGTTATCTCTGGACGCGTTGCCTTGGCATGTGAGGATAGGCAACACAAGATATTTCTATTTTGAGCAAAGTGTTGCATCAAGGACCGACCCAATTTACTGTCGCCAAACGTGTGGGGGAAGCAATTTTGATATTCATCATACTAGCTTTTTTTTAAGAGAAAAAAGAGGGTTTCCCCTCCGATCTTATTTATAGAAATCAGACTGTCCACCGGAGTAGTTTCAAGGTGACGGTAAGTCGCACCATATGCAACCCTAGTTATTACAACCACTACAGCAAAACGCACAGATAACCTGAAGCCCAGAAGGACCACCACAAGCACATTGAAGCCGCAAAAGGATTCTAAACACATGTGCTG
>CBMN010299625.1:0-12023 GCA_000582825.1 Hordeum pubiflorum | reverse complement strand
AAGTAGACCATCGAATCGTTCGGTAGCTCATCTCGCCTACATGAATCAATCGAGCCAAGTTAGTCCAAGTCAAGAGGTTCACGGCAAGCTACGCGTACGGCAATGTGTGCATGCGTTATTGATTGTGAAGAAATCAATTAAGGTGGCTGCTTGTGTGCTGCCATAGTGCCATGTTAGCTTTGCTTGTACCGAGCCATAACGCGTACATGGCGCCCCGGCATGGGGAGTTATGCCATTGACCATGTCATGCGTCCTAGGCTGGTCTAACATGGCATTTAGCTTTGACTCCATGGCGTCTTTGACCAGGGCGTTATGCTGTCTAGCATGACGCCCCGGTCCCGGGCGTCATGCAAAGGGGTCATTTTATGAAATTATTTCAAATCGGGTTCATTTTGTGCTTAACATTGCGAAAAGGGTCAGTTTTGTAGTTTTTCACCGCGCTGCCGTGCCGTACGTGGGTCGGGTGGGGCGCCGGTTATGGAAACGTGGGGGTTGCCCCGTGCGCTCGTGTGCCGCCGCGCCGAATGGCCATGCCGCTCCACGCAAACTCCAGCTGGAGCAAGGAAAAAGCGTCCGTCAGTCGGTCGATTGCTATTTCCTCTAGTCTCAAATTGGCTGGTTCTTTCTACATAAATGTACGTAGCATTGTTTACTGAAAAGTGTAAATTACATAATACACTCACACCGATCTATATCAATTGTCGCTAGACAACTATTTTTTAAAATAACTATGTAAACGATTTGTCATTTTCAATGAAAGAGTTCTCCGGTTAATTAGAGAAAAACCGGACGGAAATCTATGAAGGGTCAATTTGAATCGGATGAAATACAGTTTCTTCAATTTGTTTCTTTTTAGAAAAGCATGCTTGGAAAAAGTGCAAGTCGCATTTGTCCGATAGGATGGAGTTACGCCTTTTACAAATCCACCGCGGCTTATGAAAACCCTAGACAACTGGAAATTAGTAAAAGCATCAAGAAAATAGGCTCCGTCTTCAATACAATGGTTACCTAAATAATAATAAAAGTATCTTTCACTTAAAAACAACTCCTTTGAGTTGACAGTTCATGATCAATTCACTCAGCAATGTTGGGGGAAGGATAGTGAAATACTAAAAACTAGGTAAGAAATGGGTCAACCTTTTGCACTCACTTTCACAAATTAGTAGGTGTACCAGCGCCATCCGGACATGTCTCTATGTACAGATTGCCTCGTGATCTTATGATCAACTTATCATATTTCCCGTCCTCCTTATGATTTGAATTAAAGAGGGCCTCACTCGTACCACCACAATTTTACAACCTCCAACCATATGCCTACATATCGATTAATCAGTCATACCATAGATCGCAATTGAAATATCATTGAAGTTTCACTCTTGGTCTATTCGGTAACAAGGTTGAGGAGAAACATAACTAAAAATTACAATTCTAAAGAATCTGTAGTTTGTTCTTTGTTGCTTATATTTTATTTGGGTTGTTGCCCTCTTTATATCTAACCCAACCCATAATTCATAACACAACATGTCAGCATATGTAAACTATATATATAAGAAGAATGTGAATGGTGCAAGTGAAAATCTGTTGTATTAATTATGTCACAAGAAAGCTATTGTGAGTCCCTTTTAATTTGTGTCTTCAGTCACAACATGATCTAGACTTGTCAAGTTGTGGCAGAAAGGTTTACTCATCATTTAGGGAAGAATTGTGTGCATAACGCAATGTCCGTTGCGCGATATATGGCCCTCTGTTATGTTATCGAGTACTAATGCCAGAGTTGCCCAGAGTACTAATTTAAAATGAGTAGTAAGCTTAATTCAAACCTCCAAAAAACAAATCATGAATAAACCAATTGATATTTTAACCCTTTTAAGGTGCAACACGTGCTTTTTTTTCCAGAAGAACCGTGTCCAACTTTTCATGTAGCTATTTCTAGCATCTTCCGCCTCATGAAGACACGAAATATCGTTTGTCAACTGCCTATCAACATTTAAGAAACACAAAACCCTACACCTAAAGTAGCATATGGAACAATGCCTGTTTATTTTCGTACCATGCCAAGAATCGTTCATGACATTTCTAAATGTATCTTGTCAGGAGCGGCCTAAACATCAACAAAGTGATAATTTTCTAGTTCCAGCCGATTCTATCTGGACCATTAGATGTCATCCAACAACCCTAGTCCCAAATATCGTTTCATCTTCTTCCTTGCGAACCCCAATCACAATCATCCTTTGACACCGACCGAACCGCCACATGCGGCCGACGAGCACTGATGTGGGCAGCCTAGCTGCCACACCTTGCATGAGCCGCCACCGCCACCCGTCCCAGGCCATCCCTCTATACCTGCCACGATCCCTGCCATTGCCATCGATGACCTTCCCACACCCGAACCATCTAGTTTCAGACTCATCTGGCCTCGGACTATGTTGCTACCTTCCATCATAATTGACCGACGCGCGCTAAATTAGCAGGCAACCAAAAAATAGCCAAAGTGATTTTGCTAAACCAAATGACTATCACCTCTGCACACTCACATTAGCACAACCAAATTGTCCGTTGGGTGCACGTCCATGTGTGATAGAGATAGAGGGGGGGGGGAGATTGTGTGTCACCGCGAGAACTCCGATAGGCACACCCTCACTTCCTTTCTCTTTCTACTCAACTTCCTCCCCCTTTCTACTCTCTCTCTCTCTTCTGCACACAACCCATGCTTTCGCTTCTCCTTCTCCCCATCAATTTCGAACTGGATAGGGGATAAATAGATCAAACCAAATCTCTACCCGAAACACTGCAACGGCCGACCGCTTACACCGGACGCCACCCTACCACGGCCCTTCGCTCTTTCCAGACTCCTATTTAAAATGACTAATAAGCTTAACCCAATGGTACACAAACCAAATCATAGAAAAACCAATTGATGTGTTAACTCTTTTAAGACGCCATATGTATTTTTTGGACAGGATATATGCCTAACTCTAAATGCAGCTATTTCTAGCCTATTAAGCCTAATGAAGAAGTGAGATATCGTATGTGAACTGCCTACCAACATTTATGAAATAGAAGAATCCCACACCTAAAATACCACATGCAGCGGTGATGATTTTTTTCGTACCCTGCCGAACTTTATTCATGACATTCCTAAATGTATCTTTATGGGACCGCCTAAATCAATCGATTGATATTTTTCTAGTTACATCCAATTATGTCGGAACCATTAGATGCCAATCCGGCAACCCCACTATTCATCTTCTTCCTCACGCTCCCCAACCACATGCCCCCTCCAATGCCGATCGAACCGCCATCCACCGCCACCCGCAGCCGACGAGCGTTGTCGCCCGCAACCCGGCCCTGCACGAGCCGCCTCCTCCGACCACCCTGGACCATCCCTCTATACCCGCCACGACCCCCGTCGCCGGTGACCGCCCTCCCGCACCCCAAACCGTCAAGTTCCCGACCCATCACCACCTCCAACACCGTCGACAACCATGACATCTCGGCCTCACCCGCAAAATTCTCATGCAACCGAGAAATAGCAAACACCATTTTGCTAAACCAAACAACTATATCATCTATGCACACTCACACCATCACAACCAAATTATCCGTTTGATGCACGTCCACACTCCACATGAGAGGGGTTGGAGCTTTGGAAGAGGCTGTGTGTGCCGCCGCGGGAACTCCGATAGCCACACCCCCACTCCCTCCTTCCGCTCTCTCTCTCTACTCCACTTTCCCCTTTTTTACTGCCCCTCTCTCTCTCTCCTCCCCGCACACGCCCCATGCTTCCGCTTCTTCTTCCCCCCATCAATCGCGAACCGGATAGGGGATAGCAGGTAGATCGGCCCGAATCTTTGCCCGGGACACCGCGGCGGCCGGCCGCTTCCACCACACGCCGCCCCATCCCACCACCACCCCTCGCCGCTTCCCAGATTTGCGTCTCCGTGGAGGTTTCCGGGATCTTTGCGCCGGCGACGCCGCTCATGGCGTGCTGACATGGTCCGCCGCGCCGCAAGCTGCCTTGCACAGGTCAGGCTCCGCTCCGCTCCCCCCTCTCCTCGTTCCGATCTGCCGGCCGGGTGGCGGTTTCAGCCGAGCGCCCGAGCTTTGACGAGCTCCTGATCTGACCAAAGATTGGTTTTTGCCTCGCCAAAGATCTCTCTGTGGATTCGGTCGCCGTGCTTCCATTTTTGTAGCCTCGGTTTTTCCTCCCTTTCCTGTTGTGTTTCGCGTCCGATTCGGCAGGTTTCCGGTCCATCATCGTCGCGCTATTTCGGACTTGCTTGACTGGTTTCTTGACTGATGTTTTTTTTGGTTCAGTTGCTTCGATCCGACGAGCCAAGGAGATGAACGGCGCGCCGATCTCCGCGCCGCCCCCGGCGGCGGCGGCCAGCGTCGACGTCGTCGCGGCCGCCGCGACGCCCAGGAAGAATGCGGTCGCCGAGATGGCCAGGCACCTCACCGTCGACACGGACGACGCCTTCGCCGGCCTCCTCGAGCTCGCCGCTGACGACGACGCGGACGGCCTGCGCCGCGCGCTGGAGCGCGCGCCCCCCGCCGCGGCTGACGAGGCCGGCCTCTGGTACGGCCGCCGGAAGGCCCTCGAGCAGCGCACCCCGCTCATGGTCGCCGCCACCTACGGCAGCCTCGCCGCGCTCCGCCTGCTGCTGTCCCTCCCCTCCGTCGACGTCAACCGCCGCTGCGGCCCTGACGGCACCACCGCCCTCCACTGCGCCGCCTCTGGTGGCTCGTCCTCGGCCGTCGAGGCCGTCAGGCTGCTCCTGGTGGCCGGGGCTGACGCCGATGCCACAGATGCGTCTGGGTGCCGTCCGGCTGATGTGATCTCTGTGCCGCCAAAGATGATTGATGCAAAGATCGCCCTCCAAGATCTGCTTGGGCTCCCAAAGTCTGGACATGGCGTGCTCCGGGTGGTGACAAGGGCCACAAACTTGACCTCGTCGCCGGTGTCATCACCCACCGCCGAGGACGCTCGGTCTCCATCAGCTGCTGTGCTGATGATGTCAAAGTTCCCAGACCTGCCGAGGGTTGCAACTTCAGAGAAGAAGGAATACCCAGTGGATCCATCCCTGCCGGATATCAAGAACAGCATCTATGCCTCTGATGAGTTTCGCATGTACTCCTTCAAGATCAGGCCGTGCTCCCGGGCGTACTCGCATGACTGGACCGAGTGCCCCTTTGTGCACCCTGGGGAGAACGCTCGGCGCCGCGATCCACGCAAGTATCACTACAGCTGTGTTCCATGCCCTGACTTCAGGAAAGGTGTGTGCCGGCGTGGAGACATGTGTGAGTATGCTCATGGGGTGTTTGAGTGCTGGCTCCACCCAGCGCAATACCGTACTCGGCTCTGCAAGGATGGCACCGGCTGCAATCGCCGCGTCTGCTTCTTTGCGCACACCACCGATGAGCTCCGCCCGCTGTATGTCTCCACTGGGTCTGCAGTGCCATCCCCTAGGGCCTCAGCAACAGCTGCGATGGAGATGGCGGCAGCAATGGGCTTGATGCCTGGTTCTCCATCATCGGTTTCGGCAGTCATGTCCCCGTTTACCCCACCAAGGTCTCCTTCTGGCAATGGGATGCCCCCTTCTTTGGGCTGGCAGCAACCAAATGTTCCAACGCTACACCTTCCGGGCAGCAGCCTTCAGTCGAGCAGGCTTCGAAGCTCACTTAATGCAAGGGATATGCCTATGGATGACTACTCCCTGTTGCAGGATATTGATTCCCAGCTTATAAACGATCTGTGCTACTCGCGCCTTGGTTCATCAGCAGGAGGGAACCACAGTTCTCGGACCAAGAGTCTGAACCCTTCAAACCTTGATGATCTCTTCTCCGCTGAGATGGTCTCGTCCCCGAGGTACAACAACGCTGATCAAGGCGCCATGTTTTCACCTTCCCAGAAGGCTGCTATCCTTAATCAGTTCCAGCAACAGCAGCAACTTCTTTCACCGATCAACACAGGGTTCTCACCAAAGGCTGTGGACAACCAGCAGATGCATTCACGCTCATCCCTACTGCAAGCATCACTTGGGATATCCTCCCCCGGCCGTATGTCCCCCCGATGCGTCGAATCTGGGTCGCCGATGAACTCACACCTAGCCGCTGCCCTTGCCCAGCGTGAGAAACAGCAGCAGCAGCACCACCAACAGCACCAGCAGACAATGAGGAGCCTCAGTTCTCGCGATCTTGGGCCCAGTGCTGCAAGAGCATCGGCTGCTGTTGGCTCTCCTCTGAGCTCATCATGGTCCAAGTGGGGATCTCCGTCAGGAGCACCGGATTGGGGCGTCAACGGTGAAGAATTGGGTAAGCTTCGCCGGTCATCTTCCTTTGAGCTGAGATCAGGCGGTGACGATCCCGATCTCTCCTGGGTGCACACACTGGTCAAGGAGTCTCCACCAGAGAAGCAAGTGACCACAGCTGAATCCATCAACTCTGTTAGACCTTCACCTCTAATGCATCCAACTGTAAGTAACGGTGAAGGCTCTGGTGTGCGCACGCAGCTGGATCGACATGACCAAGCCGCGGTCATCGGGGCACTGCTTGAACAGATGCAGCTTGACGAGCAGCAGATCGGTAGTCTAGCAGCAACATAGACGAACAACCAAACGAGGCCGGGAGGTGCAAGAAGAAGTTACTGTTGTTTAGCTAAAGAAGAAGAATTGCAAGTATTTTTTGATTTTCTGTTCATTGAGGTGGTCAGTCAACAAGCAAGCAAAAAAAGGATGGATGGATAGCTGAAGGCGGTGATTCAGGGATTGGTTTTCGTTAAATTTTTGGGAGGTAAATCAATACACAACTATTGAGTTTCCATTTCCAGTAGGTTAAATTAAAGAGTGGAGTACCTCGGTTGGGGCCGAAGAACAACGGAGGTAGAGAGAGAATCGCACCCCATCAGCCAAAAGATTTAGCTCTTGTCTATTTTGTTAATTAACCCTGTTATATTATTAAATTTAAAAAAAGAAGGCTCATGTGCCATGCCAGAATTCTTTCCTTTTTTACCTTAGTGGTTGTTGTTTATTTTTATTTTTTTTAATTGTGACATGGATACTTGATGTACTGATGGGGTATAAATGGTTACCCGGGCATGCCATAGTTCCATCCAAGTCCCCAAATATATCTGTTTTTTTCTTCCTTTTCTTCCAGCATCATTTGTCAAGAGGATCACACCATGGCCCGATGTTGTCGAGGCCTCTGTGATTCATGGATGACAATTGTAATGATAATAATGTGAAATTATTTATTTTTTTCGCCGTCGAGTCTTGCTCATCTGAAGTTCTCCTAGTTTTCTTGTGATGAGTGTTCCTCCAGAACGGCTGGTGGCTGCTGCTGAATCATTAGGGTTTATGTTTCTTGACTGGTGGATGGATGGATTTCAGGCAGGGTTAGTGGGTGCACGTGGTGGAGTCAGTTGTGGGTACATTTTTGTTGGCCAAGTGTGAGCGAGATAATGCGCCGACTAGTCAGTGTGAGAGATCGTGGAATCTTATCCCCGTTTCCACCCTAGATCTTGATTCGAATTCTTACCGCTATTCGGAGGACGCGTACCAGGCGATATGATTCTTATTGCACCAGTTTTGACACTAAGTAAAGCGGTTCTAGAAACTAGAATATTATTTGGTACGTACTTTCCTCTTGGACGTGGACAGCGAACGGGGCGCCGGCCATCCGATCATATCCATCAAATGTCCGTCCCTTGTCCAACGAAGAGAGAAGAGGACCTTTCTTTTTTTAGATTTGTGACGGGTTCAAGGCCGAATTGGCTTGTCCGGACTCCCTCAAGCCTCCCCTAAATTTTTCGGCTTGTCCGGACTCCCTCAAGCCTCGGTGGATTCAAGGCTGAGTTGGCGTGTCCAGACTCCCCGATTCCTCCCTAAGTTTGGAGGCAGTTTGTAGGATTTTAATTGTCCAAACCAGTTCACAGACATTTGCGGACAATTCAATACTCCCTTTTGAAGTTGCTCTTGCAATGCCCTTTCCATCAATCCCTTTCCCCCAAAACCTAAGTACTGTCTCCACTTCCAGCATCTTCCTAGTCGGCAGCCTCCTGGATCGGAGCACTGATTCGACATTGGCACTCCAGGGTCCCCATCATTCCATCAAAACTATCACCAGACCACCAATACAGGCATGACGTGCACAAGGAAGAAGCATGGTGCAGGGTGATGACACGGTGAGCACAAACAAATGGCTACGTGTTTCCCCGTTCGTTTTCAAGTCTCAGCATCTTGATGGCTACCCTTTCTTTGCCCGTGTGAGCAAGTTCAACAAACAATTAGGAAAATAAAACTGCGCCTCCACAATCAGCAGGCGCACAAAGATCAAACGTAATACACAGACACATCCTTCAGGCACAAAGATCAAACGTTTCACAAATAGCATCGATCAACGATAAAGAATCAAGTGTTACCACGAACATGAATCTATCACCACTCGATGGTAAGTTAAACTAATACAATTCAACCCCATTTCAAGTCAAATTCAAAGAACAAAATATCAAGTCCTATAAGTTTGCAAAGACAAACTGCTGCTGATCAAAAGTAAGGGACGAACACTCCAGCTAATCTCTGGTTGAAATCAAGTATGGTACAAAACAGGGCGTTAGTTAAAAAGTTACCAAAATCAATTGAGACATCACTGACGACATTCATTTGTAGTCCGTAATCACTTGGAAGCCCATTTACAAAAAATGCCACCGCTTGTTTTTTTGCGCGCTTGGTGGGCATTAGATTTTCTGGTCCTGGAGAACACCGCTGATCGACAGACAACTTACTCCCTCTTTCTGGATTTCTGAATCTTAACATATGGCAATAATCCAAATAGGTGGATGATGCGCGGCTCCCAACCACGCTGCTGAGCTCGGCAGAACATCAAGAATGTGTTTGCAAAGTAAGAGTTGAAGCCCATGAGCATATGCCACCATGCGTGTCCCTGCGGGTTGATGTACCAGAGCGAAAGCTTCTTGCAGAAGATGCGGTCAACTAGCCAGCAAACTGTCGCCAGGAATATGGTAAGAACCCACAGCTTCGCGAGCCTCTTGGCAGCCTGGTCTTTCGTCTGTATGTAGTACTTGTACATCCGAGGGATGCAGAGAAGGCAGAGGCCAATGTAATGCAACTTGAATACTACTTGGAATCGCACGAAGAAGTGAACTACAGCAAATGCAGCACCGTATAGGACAAGGAAAGTAGGCATGGTGCTCCTGTAATGCCAGTCTGGTGAATAAAGGACATACAGATATAGGAGGATTTCCCACACCATTGGAGTCTCATCACTCTGCTGTAAGCTGGAAAACAAAATATGGCCAACACAAATCAATATATTGCATACGGTAAAGCAAAATTGAAATAAGTAACATGAAGATTTTCTGCTAAATTAGACATGCTGAAACTGAGAAGCACACCAAGAAATGCCTGTGATGATCCGTGAGGCCTCAAATGTACAGCCTTTACTCAACAGATTAAGAGAAAGAACGATTTTTAACTTGCACATCATGGTCTTAATTACAGGAAAGCAACCAATCTACATAGGACGTGAACTATCAGCAACAGTGAATAAACAACTTACCGATTGTGTTTGATGTAATGGATATGTATTTATAATTCAAAGTACATGCAACACAGACAGTTGTTAAGGAGGTAAGTGGTAACCAATGATGTGCATCATATGACTACCAAAACGAGCAAGCTGCTTTATTCTGAGAGACTTCTAATTTACTACTTTGCCAACCAAAACGACTAAGTTGTTAAGGACGCAAGTGGTAACTAATGATGTGCATCATATGCATTCTAATTTACTAATTTACTACTCATCAGTGCACCACGCGGCAAATCAGCCAGAGAATTTTGAAAGCAAGACTCGACAGAGAAAACAATCTAACGTGGCTTGTAATTTATCAATGCAACCTTCTGTACCTAAATTTTCAACCTATGAAGACGATCCTGTTTTGTTTGTAACTTACCTGTATTTATGTAGCGTCTCAGAGTCAGACAATTTTCAAATTATTGAAGGGAATAAAATGAACATTCACCAAATATTTACAAGGTGTTCTAACAGAATCACATAGAAGTAGCAAAGAATGTATTGTTTGTGGTTCTGTGCAATGGTTAATAACAACACCGTTGTAAGCAATAGTTAGCCATGTCCATGCAAAAACACTGGAAGTAAAATGCACTGTTTTGCATATCCACAGCAGCGAGATCAAAGAAAAGTTCAGGCCAATAACGGCAAGATAGAAAGCACAATAGCAGGCACGATATATTATAGTACTAATACAAACTTAACACAAATTCATGTCAATAAAATATCTTCTACTAATGATTCAAATGGCATTAAATATAGGTTCCGTCAAGGTGCATTTATTTCTGTCAAAAAAACTCAATCAAACGCAGTGTGCGTCGCTGATACCTAACAAACTCTGATCTACAAAATATCGATAAGTTCTCTGTGTTTCAATAATTTATAGTCACCAATACTACATCATGCTCAATTACTAGGCTGTAAATTGCTATAACTGATTTAACATTGTAGCCAGAAAATCAGCCAAAAAGGCAACGAAGATGGTCACAGTGAAGCAAGAAAGCAATCTTGAGCAAAATAACTGGTGTTGTGCAGTGGTTTGTTCCTCCAAATGGTACGGACCAAAAAATTCAAGTTTGATGTTGACCAAAGCCATAACAAATAAAACAGAAAAAGAAATTCCCCTTGTTTTTATGACATGAGATAAAACGCTGTAACCAAAACACAAATGCATCTCACCGGCCAATCATTGTGAGCAAAATAGCAAGATGCACGTAAAAGGAAAGGGCAACATTCTACGAGAGAATGGTACGACTCAAACAGATAGAAAACCAAGGTGATAACTGTCAGAGCTACTCCCAGAATTGCATAATTACAAGTAGGAGCATTTTATAGGAGCCGAGAATACTAGTAGAGTTAACTAAAAACTTACACATGTTGCAAGGTTGCATGGAAGATGATACTCCCAATAGAAAGTATCATATTGGATATGTGCAGGACGCTGAAGCGCTTCTCGAAACGCTGGCGGAGAGCATTCACGAGTCCAATAAGCGCCAAAAGAATGCATGGGGCATTGGAGAGAGTGTTGTAGAACTCTGCGATATATGACGAGCGCGCATAGTTCTCCTCACACAGCTCAGTGGTTGATGTAACAGGGCCCCAGAAGCTCGCCACCATCGAATCCGCCATGGAATCGGCCATGCTTAGCTCTTGATTTGGTGTGTTATCAAGAGGCTGTGTCACAGTACGGTGCTGGAGGGCACCAAACCAAAAGACCTGCAGCGATGAAGGGTAAATTTGTTAGACCCATGCAGTGCTAGTGGTAGTTAATCGTACGCCTGTGTGTACAAAATGTCAAAACGGTCGGCGTGTGGAGCGTACAACAGGTAAAAAGTCATTAAAAGATGAATGACGTTTCCATCATAGTATATCCTATTCATCATCCATAAAAGGCAAGGGTAATTTTTCGAGTAATGCAGTGACATAATAACGGCGCAACACCTCTTGGCACAAATAATCCAAGTCGACGCCATCAAACGGCTCGCGGCAAGCCCAACTACACTTTACACAGCTCTTACTCAGCGAGGGGCTCCAAGGAAACCTAACAAGTAAACGCAACTGCAACCACCTTGCTCCCGCAGATCCCATCACAAGTGCAGATTCGCCATGGCAAAATCCGGCATCGATGATTCCCAGTCCCCCGACCAACCCCCACCGCACAGGCAGAACCCCGATCGGACCTCTAGACCGAACCCCACACGCGCGCTCCCGAACAGATCTGCCTGCGGTGGTGGAGGCCGAACCCGCAGCGGCGATTCGCGGGAGGCCGATCCCGAAGCCGTCGACCGCGACCCCCGCTCTTGTGGGAGACCGCCCGTCCAGAAATTCAGATCGCCGAGACTAGACCGAAAGACCGGAGGGACGGGACGGGGAGAACCCGCGGCCAGGCTAGCTAGGGTTTTGATCGGAGGGGATCGAGGGAGGGCGGGTGAGGG
>CBMN010299617.1:2830-24404 GCA_000582825.1 Hordeum pubiflorum | reverse complement strand
CAAAATTTACATTTAAAGGTAGAAGAAAAAATAGCTGAAACATATCATGGCAACTTTAATGTAAACACCATGGCAATTCATATGCAATAGACATGACAACTTTTAACGCAAAAAAAGGTCGTCGAAACATATTGATATGAGATCTAGTTTCGAAGATCTCGTCGCGATGGATTTAATGATGAAAACGGATTTTCAATCGGATTTTTCATTTAAGAGATAAAACATTTTAAAAACTGGAAATCCAAAAAGATTCCTACAAGCATGCATGCGGTGACGTGAACGCAGTTCGTGTGTTATAGGCGTGTGGGCGGATGTTGCTCCCACCACATGTGGGCGTTATCGCGACCCTATTTTTAAGGCTAGCTTTTTTAGGGATTTTTTTTTTACTTGGTCGCTCCCGCATAAATAAAAGAGAATCTGTAACCGCACAAATGGGCCTAGGTATGATGAAAACTCCAAAGCCCACGAAACGGCCCACAAAAAGCCCACGAAACGGTGCTAACTGGGCGGTCGGACTCCGGCGCAAAACCCCGCCGCAGAAAGGAGACCTAAAACCCTAACTTACCACCCCCTCCTCCCCCCCACCACACCGACCAATGGCGCCGCGCGGCAACCGCAGCAGCAAGAAGCCGCCGCCGCCGGGGGGCAAGGGCAAGGGCAAGGGCAAGCGCCCCTCGTCCGCCGCCGCCGGAGACGACCCCTTCTTCGAGGCGGAGCCCAAGCGCCGCCGCGCCCGCGCGGACGAGGACATCGAGAGCGGGGACAGCGACGACGACGCCCTCGCGCTGGGCGGTGCCGTCTTGGGCGAGGATGAGGAGGAGGAGAAGGAGGAACAGGAGACGGCCGGAGAGAAGCGGCTGCGGATGACCAAGGAGTACCTGGAGAGGATCGCCGACGCCGTGAAGAGGAACAAGGAGGAAGAGGAGGAGGACGACGAAGATGACGACGAGGATGATGGTTTGCCCGGGGGGAGGCGGGTCGCCAAGCTCCTCCGGAAGAAGCAGCTCGTGGAGAGCGGCAGGCAGCGCCTGAGCCTCGCCGCAAGGTGAGCAGCAATTCTCTGCTAGTTTTTAGTCTTCTTCCATTTTGCCACCCGGTTGTTTTGATGCTATATGTGCTTCCCTTCGACTGCCTCGCTCAAATCAAAATGATGTATTAGAACTTTTGACCATATGTATGTGACAAGGCATTGCAATTTGCAGGGTGTTACCGCCGGGACAGCAGGATGGATTCAAATTTATAGCCAAGCACCGACAACCAGTGACTGCCATTGCTCTGTCGAAGGACAGTGACAAGGGGTTTTCAGCGTCCAAAGATGGAGTTATCCTCCATTGGGATGTCGAGACCGGGAAAAGTGAGAAGTATTTGTGGCCTACTGAAAAGGTGTTGGTTTCGCACCATGCTAAAGCTCCTCTCTCTAAAAAGAGAAGCCAGCATGTCCTTGCGCTGGCTGTTAGTTCTGATGGGCGATACTTGGCTACTGGTGGTTTCGATAGGCATATCCATTTGTGGGATGTTCGATCACGGGAGCACATACAGGTGTGGTACTCATTGTCGATCATATAAGAACTAACCATATTATTCAGAGGAATGCTTGCAAATTTGATTTCCCTTTTCTCGAACAAGCACCCTAATGTTTCACATTTTATATCAGAAGAAACTGTCAAGATGAAGCAGAATTTGTAACGGCCCAACCAAAACAAGGCAAACAAAAACTGAAAAACAAAAGGTCCCCACAGAAGCAAACCAAAGCAATGATAAAAAGCAAATTATACAACTAGCTAGCCGGAACCATCGTGCTTGCAAAGTTGAAAATTGATTTTCTTTATTAATTTGTGTGATGGAATGTATAGCTTATATTGTTTCCATGTATCTGTGTTTTATATCGGATTCATACTGGCTGATAACCCAAAAATATATATCGAGGCAAAACACTTATAATTCAGCTGAGATGTTTCTCTTGAACTGTTATTGCCTCCGCAATGTTATTTAGACAATGTAAGCTATCAAACATTGTTCTGTTCCCGTGCTCATTGTTTTTCTGAAAGGTGGAGTACAATTGCAAACTGGCAAGGAATAACATTATATAACTGTACATGTTGCATTTGCCAAGGCTGTTTGTAGAAAGTATACCCCCCCTGATGTCACGTGTTGACTACCTATGAGACCCAAGATATTGCTGTCAGTATTGATCAATGTAGAATTGTTGTACCCTTCGTAGATATCTGTTGAGTTCCGTGTGGGGTCTCTTACTGACTGGGTATATTCTTAGGAGCTTGAGTTCCATATCAAAGATCCGTGTACAAGTGTAAGCTGTTTGTTGGTGATTCAGAGAGCAGCATTTTCAGTTGGATTGTAGATATTCTGTCACTCTGTAGTTGTCAAAGTTCAAATACCTATAACCTACTGTCCAATGCTAAATTGCTAATGGTGGTCATTCCCTCTTTTGGGCGCTTCTTAGTTTGTCTTTGGCCCCAGCATTAACTTATCACCCAAGATCCATGACCCTTTTTGGATCCACTCTTTATTGATGCCCTCATGAGCCAGAGTTAATTTTGCTACCATTGATGATGTTAATTGTTTGCCCTGCTTATGCAATTTAATTCAGTGTTGTTTTCTGCTGTTCTGCAGGCATTCAGTGGACATAGAGGGGCAGTATCCTGTCTTGCTTTTGGCCTGGACTCTTCAGAGCTATTCTCTGGTTCTTATGATCGTTCAATAATGCAGTGGAATGCTGAAGATAGAACATACATGCACTGCCTATATGGTCATCAAGGTGAAATATTGACAACTGATGCACTCAGCAAAGATAGACTTCTGACTGTAGCACGGGATAGAACAATGCATCTTTGGAAGGTAATTTTGCCCTTAGCTCTTTTTTGTTCGTTGTAGCTTCTATGCTTAAAATGTTGTGCTACTATCAGATCATGCTGTGTGACTCATCTGCATGTCTAGCTGTTTTCAATAAATAGGTAGCCTGGTAAGACTTGTGTAAGGTTTGAACAATGTGTGAACATTAAAATGACCCTTTCATCTCTGTTTCATGCAACCAAGAAGAGATGCTTTAACACTTGAACAGACAAGCCTTTCTCTTTTAAGAAATGTAGGCGAAAACCTTGTAATGTCAGGACTTACCTTTACATTTAATAAGCTTTCATTTCTTGGCAGATACCGGAGGAGTCACAATTAGTCTTTCGTGCGCCTGCTGTGTCTTTAGAATGCTGCTGCTTTATCGATGACAAGGAATATTTGTCTGGATCAGATGATGGAAGCCTCGAGCTTTGGAGTGTTATGCGAAAGAAACCTACTCACATAATAAAAAATGCACATCCAGCATTAACTCCTAGTTCACTTGACAGTGCTGATGAAAAGTTGCCCAAAGGTAAGAGATACTTTCTCAATTCCGCTGCTCTCTTTCTGTGATAAAAAGAAAAGAATTATTTCATTTCATCCAAGGTATGGCAGGATTTTACCATTATTTGTTTAGCTCCTTATAGTGATTGGAATCTATGCAAAGATGCATTTGGTAACACATATTAATCAACTTTCCCTTTTTTACCATGTGTTAGTTTGTTACTTGTGGTCAATGCAGAGAGCACATTGCCTTCCTGTATGATCCCTCTTTTCAACAACTGAGATTGTGTCATGTTTATTCCTTGTGCAACTATGCAGAAAATGGAATTTGTAAGCCTGAAAGCCTTTCGTCAGCTCATTCATGGGTTAGTGCTGTTGCTGCAAGAAAAGGTTCTGATCTGGCTGCGTCTGGAGCAGCAAATGGTGTTGTTCGCCTTTGGACAATTCAACCTGATTCAAAAGGGATGCAGCCATTGTTCGACTTGCCACTGGTATTGAACTCACATTATTCTACTTCACCTAGGGGTCTTTACTTACTACCATTTACTACCCTATCTTTTCTGTATGACCCTGTTGGAAGTCTGACCTGCAATTTGTCATGGGCAGGATGGCTTTGTCAATTCTCTTGCAATAGCAAAATCGGGACGCTTCATTGTTGCTGGTGTTGGCCGAGTAAGAGTTTTTTCCATCTTCTTTAGCTGGTGAAATTTGGTTGCGTGCATAATATGCTCCAGAGGCCGAGAGAATTGTCTCTTCTTACATATAGAAAAAATCTGAAGAAATGCAGACATGATAATCACTACTGATGCTCGTTCTTATGTTTGCTCTCAAGATATTTCGTGTAGCAGCACGAAACAAATTATCATACACTATTGTATCTTCAACAGCATGACTTGATTATCTCCATTTTCTTAGGAACCTCGTCTTGGAAAATGGGGTCGTGTCGCAACAGCAAAGAACGGGGTCGCAATTCATCGGCTCAGTCTACAAGATGACTCTGAAGATTTGTAGGGTAGTAGATACCTGCGCAATGAGAAACACCCTGCGGCTTGTTCATACACTGTCAAGGCGAGAAAGATTGTACCAACACCATGAGTGTCAGTCACACTTGCAGCTGAAAGATACAGGAAGGTTGAACCACAAGCTTCACGCATGCTATAGTTCTATGATGCACCAGCTTTACCGTTCCGTTGAGCAAAGCAATTTCTGTGTGCGAACGCGGATGGAGAGGCCTTGGAATGGTTGGATGTAGAATGCGTGGGGAATTTCTGGGGAATGTGATGTCCAATTTTCTTCTCTGTTTCCATTGTAGACGGCGGGTGCAGGTTTGAGACCCTATTCTTTTGCACCTGCCTGAAATGATTGTCGCAGGAAATTGTTGAGGTGTTTTTGGCAGGGAAACATTTTTTGTGGCTTTGGCTTTGGCAGGAGGCGTTCTCTGTAATAGCAAATTTTGATGGCTGGTAGCGATCTTTGGTGAAACTGAAATTTATGTTCTCTTCTTTGATACAGAAATGTGATGGTCGATATATCTCAGGCGTGAGTGGGTCCACAAGTAGTCATTTTTGTTTTAGAAAAAGGAGTAATTACCATTTTTTAGAGAAACTGAGGGCATATAATATACGCTGTTGTTACACAAGTGTGAAAACTTCTAGAGTGACAAGGATAGCAAAGGTATCCTGGGAACTTTGTAGAGAACCCTCGAAGAAGAGAGTATTACAAATGCGTCCTTTATGGGTTTGTGCAAACAGTCAAACCAGTAACCGTCGTCGACGAGTGGCTGCAGACGGCTAGTATGGTTTTTGACGTAATTTAATTTTGTTTGATTTTCACTCTCATTTTTGTCCCGGTGTCTTATTGTATTGCTATCGTTTTTATTAATGCATATGGAATGTGATTAGGTGTCTTCTGAAAGGAAAAAATCATTGTAGACCGTCAATGTCATGCTGACTTTTGCCCCGGGAAAAGACAGCCTCCAAGCTACCATGGTCTAGGCGACTAACATAGCCGTAAAGGTGTTCAAAGCCGAAGGCCGGGCCTATAGAACAAGCACGCAACGATGTGACGTGTCAGTGCAGGAAATCCCCCACGTCAACCTGGATCTAGATTTGACGCATCTCGCGATGGATGCTGGGGAAGAATGCAAGGTTAGAAAAACAACACATATGTGTTAACCAAGAAATATAACAGGACCCCCCCTCCTCCTGTCACCGCAACGGCAGACGAAGATGGGGCATGGACCGCCATATCACTGGTGTTAACAAAGAGGAGGAAGAAACAATCACCTCGTTGCTGGAAAGAGAGTGAACTTGCGTTGTTGGGGGCGGGAAAGCTTCCTCTTTTGAGTTTTGAGTAATTATCTTCTACGTCTACACCTTTACTATAATATTTTGATATCGTTACCCTTGGGGTTGCGTTTGTCATTGTAGCTAGTTATGATAATCTTGTTGCTCCAGCTAGTCTTTGCCTGTTATATTGTTTGTTTAATCATGTGTTGTCTGCTTCCGTGCTAATAGAGAAACTACAACACACCATAGTTTAGCAATCGTCTCGTGTTTTTGTGTTTGACGATGAAGAGTACAAAACTTTTCTATGATAACAAACTAGCTATAATTTGATCAGGTTTCTCTGGATAGAGAAAGACTTATCTGTTCGGACCAAACATGTGATGGTAAAGAAAACGAGGCAATGACTTCTCATTTGGAATTACCATTGCATCGGAGGAAGTAGAGCATGAAAGCAACTCTCCAAACTCCATAGAAGCCTAATCAATACCATGTATAAAATACTCAATAAACCATCCATTATAAGGATGACTTGATCGTCGACTCTAGATGGTATGGATGAGTTCTCTTATTATGAACTCTTCATAGACATAATTTTCATTGACTATGGTTTCCTGTCATAAAGATTCCCGTTCGTCTTAATGAGAGAGCTAGCTGAATATATTTACCCTAGACGCGAGATGATCCAAAAATCGTAAGCGTTGTTATGGGTAGGATTGACGCGGGATAATCCAAAAATTGTAAGCGTTGTTATGGGTAGGATTGTTGTCCAGTGGTCTTATTTCAAAAGGGCATTCAATATGCACTTGATTGATGTAATGATGCTATGGTCTAAGTTTGATTACGCCCTCAATAAACTCCAATAAATGAAAGTAAAAAATATGAGATATTTCTTTCTATAAAAAGGACCTTTGCTTTGTTTCTTTTGAGAAACCGGCATGAGCACTGACTATTCTCATTAATTAAGAAATAGAGATGAACATAATGTACAAAGAGTTACACATTTTGTGGGGAAAACGTGGCAAAAACAAAACATTAAACAACTACAATGCCCATTTAGCTGATTCCCACAGCCAGCGCGACACATGCATAAGTTGTTTGTCGTTGCTTGATGGCCTCATATGCCAACATTGGCACTTCACGGTGAGTCATGCGACGTCTTGTGAATAATCGTCTATGTCTCTCTTTCCAGATATTCTAGATGGTATGGATAAGTCTACCGCTCCGGCGTTTGCGCCTGTTTCGACTCGTTCCCTACCAGCTCGTCCCGCCAGCTCGGGATGTCACCGGGCTTTGGCAGAAATTTTGCCACTGGGAGATCTTCATTTGTCCAAGTTCATGAGTGCAATTCTCATGGATAATCTAAATCTTAGTGCTTATTTTATTGACCATAGCCCATGGACCTAGTCTCAAAAGAGTACGAGTCTCCAACAAGCCTCTTTCAATCTCCATGGTGAGCCTTTTCTTCCTTGCCCGATGTTGACAAGGTTCCAGTCAATGATGGTGGGCCAAACGTCGCCGGTGATGTCGCTGGCTGCTTTCGGACCAAATTGCAATATATTTTTTGCAAAAATATTATATCTTTGGGGCCCGATGTTTAAATATATCTTTGGGGCCCTTTTTGCAAAAAGGAAGAACATGGACATAAGTTTTAACTCTCTTTTGTTATCCTCTTGTAGTGTTGTGTCAATTTCGATATAAATATGCGACCTTTGGGGGCCTCTTCCCTATTAGAAAAGAAAAGAAAAATACGAACCAACTCACCTACAACGATAAAGATATTTACGTGTGACGGAGTCCTTTCCTGCGTTGGTTTCATCGGGGGTGTGTGAACCACCACCAACTAATCCTAAAGGATATCTTTACGTGTGTGACGGGTTGTTTCTCCATCTCAAAAACAAAATCTCACCGTATGCGATAAAAAAAATCAGGCCATATTATATGCCTATAGAAGAAGAAGCCATCAAACAAAAACCTTGATGACCATCAAAAAGCCAAAAGGTTTACTGAGCAGGTGTCAAAAATATTATTCTTTGAGTTGGGAGCAGGTGTCAATTTGGAAGGTTCGGTTCAATGGCTCCAACAATCGCCCGGAAGCTTCCGTCCGTTGGTTCCCATCCGTCCACATCCATCCATCCATCCATCCACTCACACTCGCCGTTACATATACGGAAACACCCCTGAGGAAACCGATAATCCCCTCTTATTCTTATCCTCTCTCCGCCTCCCCACTCCCCTCTCTTTCGCGGCGTCGTCGTCGACCCCTCTCCGCCGTACACGCCCACCCTCCACCTCCCTCCACCTAAGCGCGCCAGGGAATTCCCTCGCCCCCTCGCGCCCGCGCCCGCCGTCGCCGTCGCCGTCGCCCTCCTCCGCGCGGCGGGGATCCGTCCGGGCCCGAACCCCACGCCCCCTCGCTGGTAAGCGCCGCCGCGACGAACCCTAGGTCCGCTCCGGTCGTCCAAATATCATCGCCCCATCATCTGCGTCGCGGATTCGCTTGCTGCGCGGCGGAGTGCTGGTTAGCGGATGGTTCTGGGAACAATTGGGGGTTCAACTGACTGAACCCTCGCGCTGCCTGCCTCCCCCTGCTGCCGCGTGTCCCCGGTGGATTGATTGTGCTCTTTGCTGGCTGCGAAATTCAGTCGTGGCGTGGGGCATCTGATCGCGCGGCCCGAGCCTTGTAGTACCTTTGCGGATAACCAGCGGACGATTCTCGTGTACAGTATTGGTTTCCAAATCTGAATTGACTGACGCCGTGTCGCACAATTGGCTTCCTGTATGCTACATAGGTCCGCCTTGTCGCCGTAGCTTCAGTGGCCATAAACAGAAGGAAACTTATATTTTGCGGGGAATAATATACAGAAATAAGCTGTAGTGGGGTCTTACTAGAAGCTCGGTTTTCTTTAATGTTTTCCTGTTTCCCGTTTCAGGACAAGCCTTTGCAGTTTGGTCTCGGAGAAGATATCGGTGTGCTTTCCTACTGCGGCATGGAATGAGGGTCTTGATTGCCATGTCTTTTCTCCGAGCTTGACACTGGTTGCGCTTCGCCTTGGAAAGTAACAAACCATGACTTCTGTCGCCGACGCTGTTTCAGGTATGCTTCTTGTCCTAGTAAAAAGCACGTATACGGATATGGAGACACGGACGCGGCGATACGCATACGGGGACACGGGATACGGCATTTTCCAAAAACAGCCATTCGGGGATACGTCGAGTATATATATAAAAAATTAGAACACGCTTTGTAATAGCGGCGGTGGTCGGATCCAGGCAGTGGCGACGATGGCGTTTTCGATTGGGAGCAGCGTTCCTTTCGTGGCGAGCGTGTGTTTGACCCTGCAAAATAGGATTCGTATCAGGCCAAGGCTGTTATTGGGTTTCTCGTGTCCCCAACCTATTCCATACGTATCCCAGCCGTGTCTTCACTTTTCTTTTCCTTTTTTAACTCAGAAATCAAGGGATACTGGGGGACACGTGTATCCTGGCGTGTCCGGCCGTATCGCTGCGTCCCGCTGAATTAGGATGGCAATTCGGCAGTTTTGTCCATGCTTTGTAGCTTCTGTCACCCAGTTCTTTGCCATGTCAATTTTGAACCTTAGCAGTGGTAGCTACTAGGTAGGGCAGTGTGCGGTTGGAATTTTGACCATAATTGTTATGCTTTTTATAACTCTTGGATCATGGAATTGGAGCTTTGGTTTGCGTGGGAATTATGATAGACCCCATCTTAGGTGTATTATGAAATCTATTACAGACTAGAGCGTAGTCCTTATGCATATATGAATAAGATTACGGAGTCATCCAATTAAATAATGTCTTTTTTTAACTTTCCAATTAAATAATGTCAGTATGTCAGCAATGTTGTATTTGTAGTTGTGTACCAGCACTGAATTGTGTAGCATTACACAGTAGTATACCAGCTGTCATGTCTAATAGCTGGTCAGATTACCGGACATGCTGGGTTTTCATTCCTTATCTGTTGATGTCATTCTGCAGTATTTGCATCGATATCAGTTGCCACAGCCATAAATGTTGACATGTTGATAATATCTGCACCATAAATTCCCAGTTGTTCCATTTTTCTTAAACATACAAGGAAATCCAATCAACTATGTCTGTCTCATTTTTATGCAACAATTTCTCGTGCAGGTGATCATAGAGCTGATGAGCAACAGCAGAAGCAAGCTGCTCACGGGAACCAGGAAGAGGTCCCAGCTACTAGTATAGGTAGTCAGGCGATGGTGGCAACACCTTCCACAGATTATGTCACACCCTATGGCCACCAGGAAGCTTGCCATGCAATGGTATGAAAACCTGTGACTTCCCATTTTCTTCTTTATTGATTGGTACGACCACCCCCTGTACACTTCTCAGATTGTAATGTCTTCCACTGAGCCCTAGTTTAAAGAAAGCATCAGCGTAATATATTTTTTTCCTGGCTGAAGCACATTAAATCAACATTAATAATATTAGATGATATTGAGGTCAAAACTTGTAAAAATTGGTTAGGTTAAACTTTTTTTAGAAACAGTGGTTAGGTTAAACTGCATCATTTCTTTCTCGTTGAGGTGATATATGAGATTTTGTTTCCTTTTAAGGCAGACTATTTTGTTAAATTCTTAGTTAGATGTGCAATGTTGATTATATCCAATGCCACAGTTCGCATATCGCATTTCCTTGTCATACTGATTGCCCCATGTCAGCTCATCGATCACATAAAACTACTTGCCTGTTGCAACTTTCACACATGGGTTGCATCAATTTCTCGCTACCTCTTCTGCATTCTAAATTCCTAATATATTCCTCTCTGCTTCTAGCTTTAATATTTTGGTTTAGAAGATTTCTTTGTCATGCTTAAAGCAACTTATTTTTGTGAAATCTAAATTAGACTGAATGTGTTAAAAAAATGCTGCCACTTGTTCTAATTGAGCAAATTCCCATGCCTTCCCTGGACAGATTGTTGCCTCTTCCTTCTATTGCTTTCTTGTTATGGATTTTTGTTGTATTTCATGCATGATGCTGGAGTTATTATGCGAAATTTGTTGGCTAATCCCACATTTTGTGCTTAGCAGGGTCAAATTGCTTACCCAACTGTCGATCCATACTATGGAAGCCTTTATGCGGCCTACGGTGGACAACCTATGGTAAGCTCTTACTTTTTTTTGGAGTTCTTTTTGTGTGTGGTAAGCTCTTACTACAAGGTATAGCAATATGCATAGTATAGATCACAAGTATACCTGTGGTTGGTATGTCTAGACCAACATTGGATATGCCTACATAGCTGTCCTGGTTCTTAGCAAGTGAAAAGTAACTTTGCATGATCAAACCTTGCTATACTATTGTTACTCTATTCAAACTAGTTCAGCTCATCAAACCAGTGTGTTCTTCAGATGCATCCACCAATGGTCGGAATGCATGCAGCCGCAATACCGTTGCCTACTGATGCAATTGAAGAGCCTGTGTATGTGAATGCAAAGCAATATAATGCCATATTAAGGCGGCGCCAATCTCGGGCTAAAGCAGAGTCAGAAAGGAAGCTTATCAAGGGCCGCAAGGTAAATGCCTATAAGCGTATTTACGTTACTGTATAACTTGAAATTTAATTAGATGTTTCTGTTTCTGATGCTTCAGTATAGTTAAGAGTTGGTCGAAGCACACGTGCACAACAATAGGGCAAATAATCAAGTGAATTCTCCATTCTACATACCCTACCTCCAATGTGAAGATCGATCTGCACCACGTTTTACTATCTTAGGGTGAACATCATTTCATTCTACTGCTATATCTGAATTTCAATACACCAAGTTATCAATGGCAACATAAAAACAGTAAGGATTTGGGAATAGAAGTAAGTTGCTACACATTGACAATTTCTAATATGAAAGGTGGATTTGCGCTTCTTTTGTTCATCTGGGAAGTTGCTAAGCTGAAGAGAATTGAATTCGTTAGTGCAATGTAGTAAAAGGCAACCCATACATTTCAGTTTTGTGGTACTTGAATGTCTGAGTTCTCAGTTTTGAACCTCGACACAGAGACTGGTGTTGGCATTATCTGCAAAAGCTCATTTAGGACTTGCATGAACCATATACAAATGTTGCCAGTGCCAATTTGCTTTACAGTTCTTATTCTTGGGTAGCATGTGGGATGATTATGCTAATGTTCATTCTTGTGGTTTTCAAGGTTTTGCTTCTTTGTATCCCCTTTCTGTATGTTGTTAACAAAAATTGACATGTGTCTCCATTGCGCAGCCATATCTCCACGAGTCGCGGCATCAACATGCCTTGAAAAGGGCCAGGGGAGCTGGAGGCCGTTTTCTTAACGCAAAGTCAGACGACAATGAAGAGCATTCTGATTCCAGCTCCAAAGATAAGCAGAATGGACTTGCGCCCCGCAGCAGCAATGGCCAACTGTCTTCCTCTCAATCTCCCAAAGGCGCAACTTCGGCCGACAAGACGGGAAACCCTGAATGAGATGCTAGAAATCCGCCGGACGCGACGATCCATGCCAACAGTTTTGTACAGTATATATATATGCTAGTGAGCGGGAGAGGGTCGCGCCGGCGGGTGCCGTAGGATATATGTTCAATCCGCTCCGCTCTATAGTGATAGACGCGCCGACAGTTTTTTTTTAGCATTGGTCGTGTTTGCTCAGTTTGGTTTCTACATTCTGTACAATGGGTAGTTTTTGCGCTTCTTTTGTGTTGTGGGGATTAGCCGTGTGTTCGGTCAGTAGGCTTTTGTAGCTTATAAAGAGTATAATTAGTGCTACATTGTTTCCTTTGGAGTGGATTTGGTCTCTCGCTGTGCTGCTGCATCCTCATTCGCGGTGCAGAAAATAAAATCTGGGTATACATAATAGCTTGGCCTGCAGATTTCTTTTCTCTTGATGAATCCGCTGCAAATGATGCTCTCATCTCATGTTTGGATGTTGTTTCCCTGCATGATTTTTGTGGCCTCGCGATACGATGTTTGCATCTCTCTCTGGCATATATGTTGTCCATTGAGTCCAGTTTTTTTATGATGATCAGAGACTACTGCCCTGAACACATTTGGACCCTGAGAAGGTCAGTCATGCCTTCATAGTTAGCTAGCATACTTTTGAATCTTACCCTCTTTTTCCCCCTCATGGACATTGGAATCATACTGTCATCACATGAACATGTGAATCATGACTTTGTTCCCTCGATAAGATGGAAGTTAACAGTTACTGTTACCAAGAAGAATATAGAGGCTTTCTCGAGAACACTGACTGAAGCATATACTACTAGTACCACTGTGGGTGTACCACATCCTTTCTTGCACGAGCGCACGACACCTTTTTTTGCTTGCAAAGAAGCAGAAAAGAAGAGAAGCAGAGAGCATCTCTATTATCCATTTCTCCAACGTCGCCGTCTGGGTGATGTGGAATCGTGGTTGGACAAAGCAAAGACATTTCTCCTCTGCTCGGAGTGACGACCATGCTGTAAATCCAGGAGTAAAAAATGGACAGTGTTGGTAAGTTAGTACAGTACAAAATTATGTCCTCTCTGCCCTCCTGGCAACAAGCATGCAGTTGTGGGTCTGATTAAGTCACCATCTTAACTGTAACATGCCTGCATCTGCATCTGCATGGTGCTCAATCAGTTGCAATGGCCCAGGTGATTAGCTTAGGCAGCACTCTGTTATCATGTCAGGTGCTCACCAATGGCCACACACGGGCTGCCACGTCACCGTACTTCTCCCTTAGCACACAAGCTACTTATATATGGATATATTAAGAAAGCAAAGGAACCTCACACATAGGATTCCTATTTATGTCCTAATTAAACATGCCCATATGAGATGCATAGTCTAGTCCCATGTAAGTACTGCGTGTCCCGACACTAATAATCATGGGTCCCCGCATGCATTTAGTCTAAGCATGAAATCCTCGGGTCAAATCTTTAATCATGAGAGCCCCATGCAACATGCCAATATTATGCATACATATATATTAATGGCTTGTTAACTAGCAGTATACTAGATTCATCTTTTAAGTTTTTTTAAAAAAACATGCTTAGTTTGGGCGCCAAGTAATCATTGTACACGCATGCATGAGCTCAGTTTCTCATGCATTTTCTTGAGCTGGAAAATGTCCAGGGGTGTGCAGTGAGTTGCAAGTGTCTCGCTGAATCAAGATATAATCTTTTAACTGCTGATTTCTCATGGAACAGTGGTGAGTCTCGCCAGTGTCTGACTGAAGCAAGATAACACTGTATAAACCCTCTCCGAAAGGAAGAAGATAACACCATTGGAGGAGAAGAAAAGGAAACTAAAATAACAGCATGCATGAGCTCCCTGATGAACAACAGTTAAAAGGGATTCTTGACATGCTTTGCTTGCACTACAAAACCAGGCCCCATCCCTCCTCAAAGGGCGTTGCACTGCACCACACCATGCCATGCCATGCCATGCATCTTCCTCTAGATCCCTCTTTCTCTCTCTAGAAATGTTTGGAAGGGAGTGAGGAGAGAGAGAGAGTGAGAGGGGGCATGGGGGAGAGCTAGGCATGGGAAAAGTGACATGAGCCCTTATGATGGCAATGGCAGGGGAGACAAGGCAAGCAGGGGTGCACACACACAGCACAGCACAGCACGTTGGTGCAAGGCAGAGACAGAGAGCTGGCCTTCAGCTTCAGGCCCATTGACCTCACACCCTCTCCCAGTGTGCATCATGACCCATTAATTGTTCTGCTATATGGTTTCTATTCTTGTTCTTTTCTTGCAACATGCATCACACCACCAGTATAAAGTTGAGTCTCTCTCTCTCTCTCAAACACACACACACATTCATGGTTGCCATGTTCTTTCACTGCATTTGCACCTACTACAGTTCCAACAGACATGCTACCAATTACCCATGATGATCTAGTAGTTTTCAAGGATGGCACCAAACAGCTTACAGTTAATCACAATGCACTAATGCAGATTAAGTCACTAGACAAGCCAGTTCTCATTGATGTGTGGTAGTAGCTAATTGAGCAATAAGTACAGACACATCTCACACAAGTCATGTCAATCTTTGCATTCCTCCGGTGTTCTTGTGGCTTTGGCTTTGGCCCTAGATAGGATGGCTGGCTCCATGCCCCTTTTGATGGCCCCATTGCAAACCAAAGCATATGCACAAAAGCGACATGACATACGAGTATGTCTGGCACCGGCGATCAGAAGAGCATGCATGATTGTCCCCAACCATGAGAGGGGAGAGAGAGAGACAATCTTGCAAGAATGTGTCATGGAGAAAGCACAAGATATGCAATGGCATGTTGTGCATGTCAACCCTAGGAAAGAACAGAAAAGAAAAGAGAACAAGCATGCGTGCCCTCAAGAATGCAGAAAAGTGTTGTGCTTTTGTACCCCCTCTCTCTCTCTAAAACACACGCTCCCTCTCTTTTTTGAATGTGAAAAAGACAATGACAAGCTTGGGAGTGAAGGGAGATGGGTGGCCAGCACTCTCACTTGTCACCCATGGAGGAGATGGAAAGAAAGAAAGGGTTTTTATTGGAAAGTGATGGTTGGTGCCCCCCCTTCTCTCCTCATGCCAAGAAAGTGTCTTTCACCACAGAGTAGGGGTCCTGCTAGGGGTTTTAGGGGGGTTATTAAGGCTGTGATAGATAGATAGATAGATAGATAGATAGATAGATAGCACACCACTACAGTCTACAGCTTGTAGATGTTTTGTGGTAGATCAGCAAAACACACTGAAATGTGATCAAATGGCATTTGGCTGCATGATTTGACAAAATTGCTTTTGCTCTGGGTTTGGACTTTGGAAAGCCGTGCTTGTGATGTTGTGAGGGGGCAGAAATGCTCTGCCTCTCTTTTATTTTTTGCTCTTATTTTTATGCCACTTCGTTAGTCTAGTCTCTCCTTTTTGTTACCCTCTAAGGAAAGCTGGTCATCCAAAAGTAACACATGATTTCTCCAGAATTCAGAGTGTGAAAGTGATAGTGTAGCTGAATCTGAATGTGACACAACACACACAAACTCCATTTGGTGGTCAATAAGCAAGCACTTGAAACTGAACTCCAGTCAATGGAACATGCATGTCTTGATCATGAACCCATCCTAAACTCAAAACCACAGGCGATTAATCAGATGTTAATCAGTACTTGTACATAGCATCACAAGAGCAGCCACTAGCAAGTAATGCCTGGAGCAAGCAGCCATGACAGCCCATTGAATGCACTGTGTCAGTCAGCCATGCATGCAGCAAGGAAAGCTCTGCTGAAGCCAGCAGAAGCTTGCCATGCCATGCCATGCCATATCAAACCCAGCACAGGCACTTGGACTTGCCTCCAACCAACCAATCCACACACCTAATGATCATCAAACCCATTAACTGTACCAGGTGCTTAAATGCAGCAGGATCTCTGCTTGCTTGCTTGCTTGCATCCATCCAACCATCAGCTTTTACTGCCTGCCACCCTGAAGCAGCAACGAGGCACACCCACTTTCCCAGGAAATTATTTCATCCTAGGTCTTTTTTCCGGTGCTGATGCATGCATGCATGGAGCAAATCTTGGGCTCTAGATCATGTTTGGCGTTTTGGAGGCGCGTTTGATTGAATGCGCATCCGCCACCTTTCTTGCAGCTGGGAGAGAAGATTGCAAGTTTGTTTCTTTCCTCAGTGATGAAAGAAAGAAAGAAAGAAAGAAACCTTGTGAGCAGGAGAAGATCCATGGATTCCTCTCAGCTGTTTCGTCCTAGATCCTTCTTGGTGCAAGGGTAGGCCTGTTAGGGTTTTGTGGTAGTGGCACTGTGGCAGTGTTTTTAGTAGCAGCATTCAAGTGTGTGGCTGGTGTAAATGCCATGGAGATAGAGGAACATGGCAAGCTTCCTATGTGGATGAATCAATAACCTAGGCTGATGGGGACGGGGGCTGATGGACAGTGACAACTGCATACGTAGGTACGCTCCTTGCTTGTATTGAAACAGCAAGGAAAATTTCAGATCTGAATTGATTGCAAACTGTATCTAGTATCTGACAAGAGGGACACTGGTAGTACCAACCTTGTGAGCATCAGTTATTCTGTCAAAAATGTTGGTCACATGACGATGTGCACAAACGTCCCACAGTATATAATGTATGATCTACAGATACAACAACTGTCATATACTCTACAACCGTTGAGTACTAAAACACTGTTCGACATCCGAAATCTTCAGTATAACAGGTAATTTCAAGGAAAAAAAATTCCTCGACGTCCAGCTAAAGGTTTCTCCGGGCCAATTACGGCACGACAACAACCGAGGAGCTCAACTACGTCGTCTCCGGTCTCGTTTCGGTTACCATTTTTATTGACATCTTTTAATATGCTTTTCGCGCATTTTCGCCGCCGCCGAAATCTTTCCGTTTATTTCCGAGAAGCGCATTTGGTGATGATGGAATAAAAGCCTAGGTTTGTGGAGCTGATGGTGTCCCTTTGGATGCAAGGCACATACTCCTACCACATAACCAGTGGAAAAAGAAGATACAAAATCTTGTAGTTAAATGAGTTTTGATCTCACTCACTCATGGGTGCATGCCTTGGCTTGCCCCTAACACCAGGGCAGACAGGCAGGCAGGGCTGTCAGTGCTCCATCACGTACGTTGTGCTGATAAAAGTGTGATATCACAAAGGCAGAGCCCCACTAATTAGCCCCATCAGGCACGCACTTGAGCCGCTGGGAAAAGCTCTGGTTTGTTTTGTTTTGGTTTGGTTCTTCATTTGATTAATGAACTTTGCATGTCCCCAGATGAGATGAGATGAGATGAGATGAGCATGTTTGCACAAACTTTGTGCTGTATGATTAGTTAAGCCCACTGGATTTGGATTGTGAGACCAGACCAGATGATGTGCACGTGAAGAGAAGGCTGTGACCAAATCAAACGGAACAACACGAAATAATTAGATCAGGAACATAGTGAGACACATAGTGGTTTGCAATTTTGAGGATAGGATTCTTAATTACAGAACAAACATTCTTAGTGTTTTTTTTTTCAATTCCAAGTGGTTTTTTTAGTGGCGCTATTTGAGATTACAGAACAAAAAAAAATAGTAGTTTTTTTTTAAATTAAGGAACAAAAATTTCTAGTAGTTTTTTTTTAAATTACAGAACAAAAATTCCTCGTGTTTTCTGAAAAAGGTGTGGAATCCGATGATTATCTCATATGTGTATCTATAAAAGCATCTACAGCTGGGCGCCCCAAACCCGCCTCATACCGTCATACGTTCGGGAGGTCGTTCGGTCACTGACCGGTCATGAAATTTTGACCGAGCCGGGCGCCTCAAACGAGCCTCAAACGCCCGGACCGACCGGTACCCCTCATATCCAGCCTAAATATAGGGCGTCCGGGCACGCCCACCACGTAGGACTAACAATGGGGTCCCAAGCGGACTCGTCCGGAAACCCGACGGTATGACTGATGCCTCCTTCGTCGGCGCGGTGTGAACGTCGCGTGGCGCCGCTTCGGCTCGCCGCCCGAGGCTAAATTCGGCTATTTAAGTCGGCCGACGTCCCCCAACCCTAGCACATCCACCTCCTCCCTCTCTGTGCCGCCACCCGAGCTTGTCCGCCTCCTCTCCGCCGCTCTCCCAAGCTTTCCGACGTCGCCATGGTCTGGCAGAAGATCACCATCTACGCGATGCTCAAGCCGGTGCGTCGGATGCAGATCGAGGTGGAGATCGAGGCTAGGCGCACCGCCCGCATCGCTGCCAGGCTGCCTCCGGACTCGCCGTAGCCAGAGGAGGAGGAAGGAGAGCAGCTGCCGGAGTCGATGGACGTGGCGGATACGGAGGCGGACGAGGCGGAGCAACCTGCTCCGAGGTTGAACATGGTAGAGGCAGAGGCAAAGTTCGCCGTCACCCAAGCCGAGGAGATGGTGGAGTTGCAGGTCATCCTGGAGTCCATCCAGGATAAGGCCGATGTGAAGGCCAACTGACAGTTCCTCTGACAGAAGCAGCTGGAGGACGACGCGCTCTTCTCCGAAGTCAAGGCGGACATGGAAGAGGAGGAGGAGGAGGCCAGAGCGGAGAAGCCGGAGGGGGCGAAGTTGCAGTTGTCGTGCATGTATCCGCCGGAGGGCACGGAGATAGTCGACACCTCTGATGAGGAGTAACTAGGTGATCTACGTAGTACGTGTGGTTTTTAGTTTTTTAGTGTTTTTTTTAAGAATGTGTGGTTTTTAGTTTGCATGCTTTTGTATGCATATAAGAATCTATTATGAGGTGTCCCGATGCATTTATGCTGATTTGAGACGTGCCCGGTCATTCCCCGCGGGCACGCCCCGATGCGTCCACGGACGTTTGAGGGGTCATATTTGTCATATGTGGTTGTACATGCTTAATCCATATGTTCTTCCTGTGTGACACCCAGATGGCATTATTCTTTTGCTTCCAAAAAATAGTAAACCAGGGCACGCACATGATATAACTCAAATCATGCGGCCTTTTTGTTGCGCCCAACTTTTGGACTTCATACGTTTCAAACATGGTTGAAAATTCAGGAAAAAGTTACTAGTGTACCACACGAGAGCGATGACCATACTACGTAAATTCCCTGGCACCCTGCTACCAACGCCCGCTAGAAAACAGGAGAAAATACACGCATGACCAACTGAAAAAACGTGGACCAGGCGCGGCAGCAGTACAGCATGCAAACCCCACACGCAGACAGGGGATGCGGGTGAGAGCGAGAGGACCATGGCGACATGATGCGCTGCGTCCAAATATTCTCCTTGCCGAGCCCCAGCGGCGCGCGCACGGCGGGTGGTCCTCCCCCTCCCCTTCCCTCTTCCCTCCCCTACGGCGCTCGCGCTCGCACGCCGCTGACGGGCAGCAGGAGGAAAAGGAAAAAGGACAACGGAAACGCCGGCCGGCGTGCGGTGCGTGGCGCGTCGGCATGGCCGCTGTCGCCCGTGGTCGGCCCGCCGTGGGCTGCGGGCTGCGGCGAAATGCCTGACATGTGCCCCTGCCCTCCCCGTCTCGATCGCCGCGCGCACGTCTTTGTTTTTTCTTGCCCTCGTTGTGGGAGGTGACATGACCATGACAACGACGCCCTGCCGCCGCACGCCGCACGCCTCCCGATGCCAGCGCCGAGGCCGCCGCCGTCGCCGTCGCCAAAGGGAATATCCATCCGTCCGGGATCCAGCACGCGGTGGTCGGTGGGTGCGAGCGCGACGCAACGGCGGCGTCACCGGCCGGAGCCAGCCCGTCCGTCGCCATGCATGGGCATGCGCTTTGAAGCGCCGCATGGATTGGAACCAGCAGGGTACTGGGAAAATGAACGAAAATGCAAGCACGTCGATTGATAACACTAGGATTTTTTATTATCTTCTTCCTCCTCCTATGGTCTCTATACTTTGCGTGCGTCTTGTGACGAATGGGAGCTTGGGGCCGGTGGTCATGGCGAGTCGGATAGCACACCGACTGCGGGCTCTGCACCGGCCTGCATCATCCGCTTGCACTGTACTGTACCCTCTCTGGCCTCTGCAGTCGGGCAAAAGGGCAGGGGCAAAACGAATGGAATTCAAGGAAGCCCTGCCTGCCACAGCAAACGCACAGCATGCATGCATGTCCACGCAGAGCATGCTGCACGCTGCATGCTGGGGCTGGACAATGTTCCAAACGGGAAAGCCAAAGCCTTCGGTCGGTCGGCCGATCGACGCGTCCAGATCAGATCGACCACCACGCGTGGCCTGTCCGCCCTAAATGCATGCACATGGCTTGACATGACAAGACATGCACGATCCGAATTCCAGAGCACGCCGTAGTTCACATGTTTTTCTCCGTTTCAAAGTTGAATTGTGAGTTTCTAGTTTTGTCCCAGGTGAAATTCCTTCGTGTTTAACATGGTCGCCGAGTCGTCCCATGCGTGAATGTGGTCGCCGATCGAAAATATTGAGATCGGCATGCACGCATGCATGCATGCAGCTGGCCCTGGCCCGTTCTTGGCACGGGAGCTTGGGGCCAGTCGACCCGTCGTCCGGTCATGGCGAGCACGAGCACCGGCCCTGCGCGCCTACCACCGATCGACCTGCATCGACGTCCATGTATGCCTATCTCTCTGCAGCCTGCAGTCTGTAGCAGTGCCAGGCAAAGGGAGGCAAAACGGATGGAATTGAAGGAAGCGTACCAGTGCCCTAGTTCTGCAAGGCTGCAACAGCGGCGCACAGCATGCCTGCCTGCCTGCCTGCATGCCGATGCATGCGTCCTTGGGTTTGGCCGGGCAATGGTACGTATATGTCCCAAACGGCAAAGCCAAAGCGTCCGGCCGATGGATGGACGCGTCCAGATGCACGCGAGCTGTGAACGCGTAGGGCGTGACATGACATGACATGACATGCACGGTCAAAATTTTGAGATACTGCCTGCACTTGCCCTGCCACGCCTTGCTCGCAGTAGGTAGGAGTAGATAGATATGGTCTGCGATGAATCTACCCCTACTGCTGGTAAATACTGTCGCGCATTTACTGTTTACGTACGCTAGCTAGCGACAGCTCTGTGCTTCCGTTTTACTGCTGCCGCTGCCGCTGCCACCGGCCGGCCGACACTGTTCTTGGTTAACCACACTGGCTAGATGCTAGTTGTACTCCACTGCCCAATGCCTGGTCATTACTGAAACGAGAGAGAAAATCTGGCGAAACTAATACTTTGATCATAGCACGTGAATACGTATCACAAGACGTAGAAAAATTATAGGAAGTAAGATGATATGCGTCTTAATTCTTAAAAAAAAAATGTCATTTAATGCATAGGATAAAAAAATCATTATGTTCAGGCTAATGTTTTTTTCTTTAAAATGTGAAAGATTAGTTTCTATCTTACATACGAATAGGAATTCATTCTTACAAACCAAATACTCCCTCTGGTCCTTTTTAGTTTGCATATTAGCTTTCTGTGAAGTCAAAGTATCTCTACTTTGACCAAATTTATAG
>CBMN010299610.1:0-11681 GCA_000582825.1 Hordeum pubiflorum | reverse complement strand
AACACCTTTTTCTCCAATGTCCGCTAGAAATAAAATTTGTGGCAAACAATTTGTATAGCCTTTAATATCATACCTCCAGATAGAATTGACATGTTGTTTGGGACGTGGCTAAATGGAGTAGACATATTTACTTCCAGGCATATTCGTATAGGAGTATGTGCATTACTTTGGGCTATATGGAACTGCAGGAATGACATGGTGTTTAACGGACAAACACATAAAAAAAAATTGCAGGTACTTTACAGGGCATCGGCGTTGATCCATACATGGTAGTTACTCACACCTGCGGAAACCAGGGAGCCTTTGGTTATTGGGTCTACCCGGTGGGAGATGCTAGCTCGAGATATCTACAACCGGTTTAGATGGCGGTCCAGTAATAGGATAGATGGTTAGGCATCTAGGCCTATTTTAGCTGTGTTGTGGCATCTTTTTTATGAATTATTTTCCAGCTCCTTTTGAGCTTGTTCGAACCGCAGACTATTTTATTGTTTTCATTAATAACGGGGCCGCATGCATTGTATTGATGTAGAGGCCGGAGGTAATCCTCCTTTTTTTTTTAAAACGACTTTCGCGGTTCGGACGTATACGAGCGGTTTATGGGTCACCCTTGAGATGCCCTGCTCTGTTTGTTGTGGTCAGATGCGCGGGCTCACATTTCGTTGCACAGGCCACATGCACATTTCTTCACGATTAATTTCCGTTGGGTGGCTCGACTAATTGCGGGTATTCGTCTGGTCATCATGCCTGCACAAGTCATTTTTTGCAAATACAACGAATCAGAAAATGAGCTTCCTTATTTTTTGCTGAAACGACTAACATCTTTTACTTGTTCTTTGTTCAGTTAATCAGAGAGGTGACCATTATAGTCTGTCTTGTATGTCAGTGTGCTGTACAACAGGCTTTTGCTGTAATATGCCATACCATTGCGTGTATTGTTATAATTCAGTGAGGTCTTTTTTGAACAGTGAATGGTGGAAACCTAGCCAGGGCAGAAATCTGAGAGAACTTTTTCATATACATAACTGTGTATGCTTACAAAATTAAACTCCACTACCTCCTTTTTCGAAATTGTGATGAAAACCTCACTAGTAAAATATCACACCTGAAAATTCCTAATCTTTCCTAAGCTGTTTCACTTGAGAATGATGGCTCTCTGAATGTGATATGTACATACTATCGCATCTATTCTAGTACTTCCAGTTTGGCTATTTCCAGATTGAGAGATACTTGTTTTTTGGCTTGTCGTGTTATTATCTTGATTTGCTACTATGGAATAAGAAACACAAACAGAGTGCAAGGACCTCTTTCATATTTCTCTCAAAGGGGTTGGACAGTGTTGACACGCTCTGTAGTAGTGTCATCAACAAGCCCATCAACAGATGGCCACCAGGCCTCAAAACAAAATCCCGGGAATTCTTCAGTTTGAGAACCGCTTGAGAACGAGAGGGCAATGACCAGATATGTTCGTGAACTAGTAACCAAGTTCCAATTTTATTTTGAAATAACATTTTCTATGTACAAATAAAAATTTGTTTTGGCTGCATCTAATAATACATATTTAGATGTCGGAGTCTCAATGGGCAGCTGCGTCAACGGAGGTGGATACTACCACTAATCATACTTCGTCATGCGTGGGTGCAACTGGATCGTCCCCGTGGACATCTACGTCCCGGGATGCCCCTCAACTGCTGAAGCTCTACTGTACGGTGTTCTCCAGTTGCAGAAGAAATTAATAGGCGCAGGGATTTACTTCACTGGTGCGAGAAATGAATTAGTACTTTGGATCATCAGGTTCTCGTAGTTCTTCTTTGGGACTTTGTGTGTTCTTTCTCTTCTGTTTGGTGAAATAAGCGAAGCATGTACTTACTGGTCGGACAAACAAACATGTCGTGGTAATTTGTAAGTAGCTGGTGTGTGTTGGGTGGGTTCCTATCATTCTTCACAGGCCATGAGCAAGCTACATACTAGTGGTTAATCATTTGATGCTTATGGTGTACCCCAGTTTGTACTTGCATTGTGTATCTGTACTGCACGTGTGATGGAGCTGATAAGCATTCTACGCAATTGTGATGTTGTACACTGTTGCAGTTGTGTGTAACAAATACAGTAGGTTGGAAGACCACCGACTGCTAGTTGTGGTTGCTTCTTCCATCTTAACTTTGGTAGTTCGAGACTGCTTTGAAAACTTTAGTACCAATGACTTTGGTGAGGTAACCCTACCGGATAGCAGATCTCATGTACTAGTAACATGCAGTGAGTATTAATTTTCTCAGAAGCTCATGCTATATGAGGATGTGGCCTTGCTCCCCCTTGTCACTTTGCTACCCATCCATGCATGCAAGAGAAAGCGGCCAGTCAAAATACAAGGCAAAGTGCAGGCTGGGAGTGAGAGGAATCAGAAACACATGTTGTGTGAGTTTGGTGTATATGCTAACAACGATGCAACTCTCCTGTACTGGATTTAGTGTTACAAGATTTGGGCATTAGATGTGACCATCAAATCTAGCAACGAATAGTTCATTTTTCTAGGGAAAGCATATTTCTTTATTATTACGGAACGATATGGGCACCACACCATCGGCCCATACAATCCCAGCAATGTCCGGTGGTACATCATCACTCCATGCAATGGTTACAACAGACGGGCCATTCCAGCTCAGTTGCGCTAGAGCATGAGCATTTAAGCCCAGATGAAGCATGGAGGATTCATCACCTGGGCTTCCCTGGAGTTTAGTCTGTCGGGCGTTTGTTGAGGGCTCGTGTGCTCCACCAAAAGTGCACAGTCTCACTGATTGCAACACATAGTTATTTTTCGAAATGGAACAACACATTTTTCTTACTCCCTCTGTCCCAAAATAACTGTCTTAACTTTATACTAGCTATAGTACAAAGTTATACTAAGCTTAAGACACTTATTTTGGGATGGAGGGAGTACTTGTGAAGAGGAGTATTACAGTCAACACCTCTAAATATTCAATTCCGGCGAGCTTTGATAGGGCATCGATGGGATGAGTGGATTCACTTAGTCAGAAGACTCATGGATGTCCAGCTATCGGATGAGTCCGATAGGCTTCAGTGGAAATTAACAACCACTGACATCTTTTCAGTGAAGTCCATGTATCTCAACCTTATTGACATCACAGTTATCCCCAAGTCGATTCATATTTG
Source organism: Hordeum pubiflorum (assembly GCA_000582825.1). Taxonomy (NCBI): domain Eukaryota; kingdom Viridiplantae; phylum Streptophyta; class Magnoliopsida; order Poales; family Poaceae; genus Hordeum; species Hordeum pubiflorum. The sequence goes on along the minus strand of CBMN010299610.1, from coordinate 8,513 downwards.
GAAGGTCAAGGTACCCTTAAGAATCCACAGTGATCTCTCCCTCTCTCTCCCTCTCTNNNNCTCTCTCTCTCTCTCTCTAATTTGCCTAAGTTATTTTCCTGTGTTGCACTGGTCATCTCTCCACGGGATTGAGCTGACATGGTCATAGCACTGATACAATTCCTCGGTGCAAACCCCTTCTTGTTGCTTGCAAAGGCAGATCCCACGACCTCACAGAAGTTATTAGTCTTCGCCTGCATTTGCTTTTGGCTTAAAAATATCCTTCAACTTTTGCATTCCTTGTTCATGATTGCACAGATTATGTGAATATTCTGTCCATATGGTGATAGTTGTGAGCTACAGCTCACCTTTGTAGTATTATGTGAATACTATGCCCAGCTGTTTCTAATTTTATTGTTGTAATCATGTGAAATTATAGCTATTCTTTCTTGGTATTACGCTGGACGGCTGGAGCTGCTCCATATCCATTTTTCACATGTTCTAATCACTAATTGTCTATTAAATGGCAGATCTTTCAGGAGAAATTCGGTGCCTCAAATCTTGAAGATTACTTATGATTAGGTACAGCGGCCAGTTTTTTGTCTGCTACATACGTTCTAATTTTAGAAATTGCAACTTAAACCGTATCATGGGTAGATTGGACAATGGATTTCCTTTCAGATTGGTGTGCTATTATGAACTTTAGAAGTCAAATGTTGTGGATGTTTCTAACAGGAAGATGCTTGGACTAACTTAGTGTCACAACTTATTCAGTATTGGGTTCTACCATCAATTATAATAAGAGGTTCTTTATTCATGAAATCTTCTTGAAGCCACATATTTTCATTTCAGCTGTGATTTTCAGTGAACCTACTAGAATATAGGTTAGAGCACATGACAGCAAAAAAAATACTAATTGTTAGCACCTTAACTGTATTTGATAAGCAAACTAGCACATGATTGTATGGTTTTATTTTCTGGGTGAAAAAGCTTGATTTATGCGGTACAGGCAGGCGGCGCCGTGAGCTCTCGTCCCGAGCAAGCCGCGAGAGGACGAGTACAACCCGGACGAGGTCGATGCCGGTCGTCGGCGCCTACTCGCCGCGGGAGGCCATGGGCGAGAGGAGGGAGGCGTCGTCTGCTCCGCGCCCTCGCCCGCAACACCAGGTCCCGCTTTGCCTCCAGTACCAGCACATGGTCACGCTACCCTCGCCCCACGACGTTGTCTGCGTCGTTCTGAAGCCCGCGTAGGATAGGGACAAGCTGGGCGTCGATCTGAAGACCGCGCAGGATGAGAACAAGCTGGGAATGGAGAGAAACGGACGAGGAGGTCGAGCAGTCCGTGGTGTGGTGTCGCCGCCGTCGTCCTCATCCCTTGTGCACGACGACGGAGAACGATCCTTCGGAAGCTCGACTATAGGTCCCCGCATCTTTTCCTTTCTTTACTCCCTGAAGAAGCCATTTATCCTAAGGGAGTACTAAACCATGGAGGATTTGGGGATTGTTTAGGCTTCCAACATTAAACGCTGGAGGATAGGGGGCTGCTCGGGCATGGAACAGCAAGCCATGTCAATATAGTTTGGAGTCTGGGAAAGGGAGTGCTCTGCACCTAGGTAAATTAGCAACACGTATTTCTACTTCCTCAAAATATGCATGTTTGGAGATTATTTTTTATTTTCTTAAGATCTCTATAGAATTTTTGTCTGAATACCTTAGGGCTTGTTCGGTTAATCCCTCCCAGGAGGGGATTTAATCCCTCTCAATCCCCTCCAAACCCCTTCAAATCTGAAGGAACCGAACAAGGCCTAAAAGTATTTGTTCAGACTACTTTGATTTCTGAAAAAAATGGCCAATCAAAGATACATTCCATTTTGTTTCAGAATAGGATGTACTTTCCTTACTGGATAGACAACATATAGGATAAGAATGTGGCTACTTTGGACAGGTTTGAGGATACATTTGGTCCCTTTGATTGTGGATCTATATATTTTTTGATAGCAAGTCTAGCAGGATCTGCACAGGTGTTTGCAGAAGCATAGTTTCCAACCTGCTTTTGATCTTGTGTAATTACAGACTGTTTTAAGTCAGTCCCACTTACAAGTTAAATCTGCTTTTGCAGAAAATTCACTATAAATTGGGTGCCGTGGACATGCAATACTCAACGTATGATATCCTCCCGACTCTGACTGAACTCTGTTTCATGCAAATTGAGACATGCTCTGCATTTTTTGGTACGAATTTTAAGCTCTAAAGACATAATTATTCAGACCGCAAGACTTTTGTTTTGACTTTAGAAAACTGGACAGGCATGTTTGTAGGACAGCAACATTTATAATGCTGAGAGTTGATCCATCATGCAAGATTTGGTTCGTCTGCAAGAGCAGTTAATCTGCATCAGGTAAAAAACTTCTGAAGTCGTTGCTTTGTAAAAAAATTATGTGACTAAAGAGCCAGTGTTTTTATCAATCCATTATAGGAAACTGACTCATTTTCATTGTAGGGACACGAAGGTACATATTGCATCATCTGTTGTTACTGCACCGTTGCTCCCTAATCCAGGCCATGAAATTATTCACATGTCATCTCACCAGAAAGAGGTTAGTCAGATGATTAAATAACATCTTCTGATTTTTCAAACATTTAAGCCTGTTCCATATGCCACTTCATTTGGTTATGGACTGATCCGGTTAAAGGTTTCATTTTTTTAGTATATTTCTATGCTTGGAGCCTTTTTATTTTCTGTTGGAGGCATTTGAGTTAACCTGATTATTGTTCCAGGCTGTGTCAGATGTTCCAGGAGATGGTCCAATGGTCATGTTAGTTTTGTTTCGTGGTCATGTTTTCATGTAGCAGTGTACTTTGTTAGTTCTGTTCCATGTTCATGTTTAAATGTACATTCATTTGTTTCCCAGTTTGAATCCCCTTAATTAGTAAGGTGAGCTCACAAGCTTGGGTCCTGAGCCACGTGAACTCGAGAAAGGCATCATACATTCCTTCTGTAAGACACTAACAACTTCAGTTACGAGTGCTCATGGTGGTTTCTCTGTTCTTAGGAGACATGTTGAAGAGTGTCTTCCTCCGCCGGTTAGCATTGAAAGCAATTTTTACTCCAGTTGATGTCTATACAATTTCTGGCTTATTGAGTGGTATGGTTGCTTTGCAGGACATGTCTCAGAATCCACCATGTCAAGAACTGATAGCCAAAGATCTCCAATGAACCGTGCGGCATTTTCGTCACATATTTCGTGATGATTTTACAATTTGAGCATTCAGCTTGAATACCCTTTAAACTTTCCGTCGCTATGATGTTTTGGTGTAGCACTTCATGTCACAATTGAATGTTGAATTCTTACTGCAATATATGATTCATTACATCGTGAGTTTTGTGTTTCAGATGCCCTGATCTCATTGTATTTGAGTGTCATTTATTTAGCTCTTTTGAAATTTGTAGTGCAACTTCTGACATGTCATGTCCATGTGTTACCAAGATAGCAAAAAAGCAAATGGAATGGGCGCTTGCTAATCTGGCTTCTCTCAAGAGGCGCCACAGGGTGGCGGCCCAACCCCTAGTAAACAAGAAAAGCGCCTACTCTACTAAGGTTGTGTTTGGTTGAGCTGCAGATTCTATAAAAGCTGCTATGGGCTGTGAAATGTGAAAAAGCTTGGTTTTTGACAAGTTTTCATAGCCGAACATGTCGCAATGTGCAAACAGTGTCAAAATTCGTTCAAACCTGACATGGATGTCTACCATGGACATGTCCACCTGCTTGCAAAAGTTGGGATCATTTATCCATAGTTCTAAAAATACCACCAGTTGAGAGGAGTGTGCGAGATTAGGCCATACGAGAGCAACCGTGAGTATGTAGTTTTTTAATTTGGATTTTTCTGTTATTTGCAATTTCTGTCATTATCAATCAACATGAGCATTTCTCGTGTCCTAATCATTTCTTGATTTTTTCAATAAATTTTTAATTTCAAATTGTGTTCGAAATTTTTATAACTTGAACACTTTTTTCCAAATTGTTAAAAAAATCGCAAAATTTGATGAAAATTTTGAACACAAATTACAAACCACGTTCTTTTTATAATTTATCAAATAATACAAGCACATCTTTTGAAATTCCAGAACATTTTTCAAAATTGTAAACAATATTTGAAAACAATAACATCTTTTGGTAATCGACATAATATTTCAATTTTTTTAACAGGATTCAAAAGGAATAATAAAGTTCAAAGATGAGAAAATATTTCAAAAATAATAATAAAGTTAAACAAGTATTTCAAAAATATTAATCAAACATTGGAAAAATGTTAAATGTGTATAGAAAATATGTCGAACATTTATTAGAAAAATATTAAGCTTGTATTCGGAAAATATTAATCCAAGAATTTGGAAAAAAAATGTTAAAGTAGTATTTCAACAGTGTTAATAAAGCATTTTTAAAATGTTAAATGTGTATAGAAAAAATGTTGGCCATGTATTCAAAAAATATTAATCAAGCATTTAATATATGTTAAATGTGTATAGAAATAATGGTGATGACGTATTCAAAAAAGTTAATCTTGTGTTTAGATAATGCATTTGAAAATATTACATGTGTACATAAAAATTATTGACTATGTATTAAAAAATGCTAATCTTGTATTTTAAAAATACGAAACGTGTATTAGAAAAATGCAGTAGATATATACCGAAAATGTGTATGGAAAAACAGTGAAAACCGGAAAAAAAATGAAAAACCAATAAAAAACGAGAAAGAACCAAACAAAACCAGAGAAGTAAAGAAAAGAGGCGGGTGAAAATTTAGAAACAAATAAAGAAAAACAAAGAAAAAACAGTAAAAATAGATAAACCCAATGAAAAAACATTGAGAAATAATAATAGAAAAACCCAGAAAAACGGTGAAATATTTGGCTCTTCTGCGTTTATCTGGTCGCACCCTTTTGTTTTATCGCATGTCCTACAGTGGGCTAGTGTTTTGCGGCGTGATCCTTTATCCAGGAATCCTGGGTTCAAACTCGGCTGCTCCATTTTTATTCTATTTATTTTAAGTCTTCGCTAATGAGCCGGCCCATTACTGTACATATTTTAGGCGACAGCTCACGTATTTTTTTTAAAGGACAATGATACCTTTTATTATGAATGGGTATGTAGAAATCTCGTCAGTTGATGTATTTAGAGGGGGTGTACAGAAGCGAAAATGGTTCTACAAAGTGGTGTTGATGCCCATTTCCAAAAAAAAGTGATGTTGATGCATCGCTGGTAATTAAGTGCATTATGGCGGAATTCTCCATGTGGATGTTAGCGATATCGTAGGTAGTGCGATTTAAGTAGCTGACAGTAGTGATTTGTGTGTGTTGAGACGGACAATATATTGCGTTGTTCCCTTTGTACATTGGCGGGAGTATCTCTCTTTTCTCAATACAAAAGAGTGGAAGACACGCAATTCTCCTGTGTGTCCTTGAAAAAAATCATTGCTCTTGAACTAAACTTCTTTGAGCAAGCTAGGAGTTTTCCACTGGGTGTTTGTTTCGTATATGCATGTGCCCTACAAATATTACAGGTCTTCTGTTGTAATTCAGCACACTAACCAAATTTCTTTCTTATGGACTGCGTGAGGTCAAACCACCTTATGAATTCTGAATAATTGAAACCTTGTTTTAGGATTATGTGAGATTATCATACAATGATTACAAAACTAGAACAACTTGTTGAAATAACAACAAATACATGAATGCAACCATGGCAATAGAGACTAGATTGTGTCTAAAGATGACTATTGGCTCTTACCATTTGGCTTATCCGGTGACTTCGCCCAGGAGTCAGATTCACCTCGCTAAACCACGGCACATGGAGCTAAGATAATAGTATCTCTCTTACACCATTCGTCACAGAAAGTTGTCGAAACATGTATATTGTCATCTTTTCGCATCTCCTCAATGGCGACATTTCAAATATGCTCAACAGTATCACCACTGATTTCCTTGTGCAGACTTCTTTTTGCGGGTGATTTCCTTGTGTAGACTTGTATGCATTGAATTCACAACCTTTTGACCCTTGGGTTACTTTTTTCTATTTGGTGACGGGTCTACTGGATGGGTTCCTACCATCCTCCACATACCATGAACAGGCTACGTATCGGTGGTTGAACGGTTGATGCTTATGGTGTACCGAAGGTTGTACTGGTATTTGTGTATCCCTATTGCACATGCGATGGACACATGTACCCATTTATGCAACTGTGATGTTGTACACTTCTGGGGTTGTGTGTAACAAATATGTCGAAAGACCATCGACGGGAAGCGCCACCGATAAGTATCAATTAAATTTTCCATACTTGAGTTGGCAGTGACGTATATTTAACAATAATATGTGTTTATGATGTATTGGGTGAGGTAGCAATGCCCTGCTGCAGGATAGCAGGTCTCATGTTACATCATGCAATATTAATTCACTCAGAAGCTCGTGATAAGGATGTCGCCTTGCTTCCCCATGTTGCTTCTGCTACCCATCCCATGGAAGAGGCACAATAGCGAGTCGAAATACAAGACAAAATGCAAGTAGAAGAAGATAATTCAAGTTTATAGTCTTGTTCGGTAGGAATGAGATGAATCAAAGATGTGATGTATGTATATGCCGAGACACAAGTGCTACCATCCCACGACAGTTCAAAACAAATGACCAGGTTGCTCCGGCAAACACACAGATAACAACTTCTGAGCTTGGGGTCATGACATACCTTCTAGTGCGAGTGTGTGACTTGTCTCTCTAGTCTTGACATAATGTATTTCACCACTATTTTTGTATAAATATGTTTGCGACAGGTAAAATATATTGTGAAGATATTAGCATGGGTTCCCTTTTCATCTACTTAACCTAAATAGGTTTCATGATAACCAATTTGACAATATACTTTTCAACATTTCTTAACAGAGGTTCTTGCTAATGCAGCCGACCTAAATATCTTCACATTCCTCACTTGTAGATTTAACGCTGCACAATATTACATAAATAAACCACATTAAAAAAAATTAGCTGTGCTTTTTTATGTGAAAATATGCTTTTAGTTTTCTACATCGGTCACAATTGTACTTGCCCTTTTTATTTTCAGTATGTACATAGAATTTGAATAATAAATGTTGGAGGTAGTCAATTTTTATATTTTACATAACAAGTTGTCGCGCGTTGCTAGCGCACCAATATTTGAATTACTTGTAGCACCAGATACATTCTTGCATCCTATTAGCAGCGAACATACCCGTTGTATCTCCAAAAATCCAATTTGGTGCCCGGGCTCATCTGCTCCCGAGCTACAGAAAATTCAAAAAAATACTAGAAAAAATAAAAAAATCTGAATTTTTTTTGTATGAAAGATGTTCGTGTGCATGATGCCAGTGCAAAATTTCATCCTGTTTGGACATCTGCGGAGCTCGTGGCAAAAAAGAGAAAATCGGTACAAACAGTGTGTGAACAGTAACCTTACTCACAGAGCCGAATTTTGTCTTTTTTGTCGCGCGCTCCTCGAATGTCCAAGCTCCACCAATTTTTGCACGAACATCACACACATGAACATCTTGATTTTTTTCTTCTATTTTTAATGATTTTTTGATTTTTCCCGGGCTCATCTGAGCTCGGGAGCAGCAATGCCGCTCTCTTGTATCTCTTTCTTTTCAGAACACAATGATGTGATTGTATCTCTACTTTGTGTGACATAGATAGCGTGCGAGCATACTCAACATTCAATCTTTTCACGATGATAATGTGGCAGTGGCACTTTTGTAATACTGCACACATACATTTTTGGAGTAGTAACCAATTTGCTTTGTTGAAGGAATGTAGTGACCATGGGCAAAAAGGCATCTTTTAATCACCAGCAAAAGAAAAACAAAGCATCATTTGATGTCAATTGGGTGAAGAAAAACTATAAATACCCACTATGAATATTTATATTTATATCTAAATATGTTCTGGTATAAAGTAATTGGTGTCAAGCCATGACTTAATTTCAATAAAATTCATCAAAGCCATTCTATTAGTTAAAAGGTTGATAGCAAAAAATGGTTTGGACCGGAGCCTTAAGCTTTTACCATTGATGGCCTTCTCCCTTGGTTTAGTTAATACTTCATTACGTGGACCGACCGAGACGTACCCTATCATTCAATTTAGACCTGCTTTGATCAGTTTTTCTCCATATCCACCTCATCTTAACCTCATTTAGTTTATTTTGGATTCGCGAATCTTTTAGTACATTTCAAATATTAAAGTACTCCCTCCGTTTCTAAATATAAGTCTTTTTAGATATTTCACTATGGACAACACACGGATGTATATAGACATATTTTAGAATGTGAATTCACTAATTTTACTTCATATGTACTGGTCCGTAGTAAAATCTTAAAAAAAGACTTATATTTAGAATTATATTTAAAAACGGGGGAAATAGTTCGCAAAATCTTTCAAGCAAACCCGGTATGAAGCATTTGGCCCAACTAAACCAGCATTGACCTCTTCTCCAAGCCGAGGACAAAAAAAA
>CBMN010298661.1:1604-12693 GCA_000582825.1 Hordeum pubiflorum | reverse complement strand
CTTGGACCCTTTAGTCTCTATACATTAGTCCCGGTTGGTCAACCGGGACTAAAGAGGCTTCCCAACTGGGACTAATGCTCTGTTTTCTACTAGTGATTGACACTCTTTGTTCCTGAAACTGCTCAAGTTATAAAGCAAATTCCCATTATTCAATCTGAGGGTGAAGATATTCTTTGTTGGAAACTAACCCCTACGGGAAAATTCTCCTCCAAAAGTGCTTATAGGTTATGCCTTCAGGTTATGCAAGAGCAAGGAGAATCGCAACCTAGGTCTATCTCAACTGAAGAAAAACTTATATTGAAGCAGATTTGGAAAGCAAAGAATATAGCTCCCAGGATACAAACTTTTGCATGGAAACTATTAAGAAGAGCTCTTCCCACAGGTAAAAGAATGGGTAGATATTCAAAACATATTAGTAAATTTTGCGCAAGATGTGGAGCAGAAGAAAATGAGTTACATATTCTGTTCAGCTGCACATTTGCTAGAGCAGCTTGGTTTGCTAGGCCTTGGTTTATTAGAATAGACCAACTATTGGAGAATTCAAAATCCATCTCAACAATTCTTCTTAACCTTGTAAATTCTAATCATCCACATGCTACTTTAAGTAATATTTTCACATTCATGCGGTGTCTTTGGAAATGTAGAAATGAAAAACTTTTTCAAAGGAAGGAAAGTTCTCCTATACAGGTCTTTCATGCAGCCCAAGCAATAATTAACAGTTTGAAAATAGAAACCCAAACCAAAGTGAACAAGCAACTGCAGGTACATCACGAGAGAGCTAGCTCACATGAAGGAAAAAACTGTATGCAAGGGAATACAATTGATATCTCCAAACTATCGGAGGAGAATATAATTTTTACAGATGCTTCTTGGCAGCCACACAATTCTATGAGAGATGCCTCCAACACTAAAGCATATAAGAGCTAAGATTTCTGCAATTGTTGCACAAGCTACTTCAGCACTTCAAGCAGAAGCATATGGTCTCAAGTTGGCAGCACTGATTTTATACAGATTGAATATTCTAGATGCAACAATTTTAACAGATAACATCACACTAGCAAAAGCAGCAGCTGCAAGATCACCAAGGAATGAGTCAGGACACTGGCAAATAAGAAGTATACTAGCTGACTTTTGTGCTCTAACAGAGAATGTACATGTAAAGGTCTATGATATTTCCAGGGACCTGAATACAGAAGCTCACTACTCTGCTAAGATGGCAAATGAACAGGTTATGGTAGGGACTTCTAGTAATAGGTCCAGCTGTACTAGTCATGTTCATGTTCATATGCAATGTCCTTTGCTAGAAGCTGTCGAAAAAGTTCAATCGCAAGGACTTGTAATCAGTTATGTAAATTGCTTTCAAGATGATGAATGAATATTTGGCGCCTAAATAAGATAAGATCTCTGACCGACATGCCACAACAGATTTTTTTTATTATTTTTTGAGGATCTGCCACAACAGATGTCGGGGCGTGGGACACACGTAGTCTTCGGAGCAAAAAGCTCAGGTGTGTCCCTGGTTTGACAACGGCAGAAGACATTCTCTTCCGCCAACGAGTGTCTCAGTGGTGCCTGGGGTTTCTGTTGTGGTCCTTTCTGCAAAGTTTCCAGGACGGCCCGTTGTTCTCAGCTAGTCGGCGTAACCACACCTCATCAGAAAAAGAACAAGACTAGCCATCTATATGAGCCATTGGGACTACGTGCTTCTTGGAGAAGACGAACAGCAGCATGTCAATCCATAACCCGGTAGTCAGATCGCCCATAAACAACGATATAAGGTACACATTGTACAATTGTACATTCAGGCACGCATGGAGAGACTAAATTAGCTAATGGCAGCGCACGCGTTTATTCGATCAATAGGCTGTGGGCGAGTACGTGTGCATGTACAAGTGACCGGCCACGGCCGGCGGTGGTGGATCTACAGCTTCAGTATGGCCGCGCCGCTCGACGGCTTCGACGCAAACACATACAGGCCAAGGTCGCTCTGCTTGATCACTCCCATGTCGATCCTTGATTTGTAGTACTTCTCCTGCAGAGAGGGGGGGGAAACGGTCCGTTTTAGTCGCTGACGACTGATACTCTTATCCTTTACCGCCGTCGCCTTGTTACAGGTTGAGGGTCGGCTAAAAGGGAAAGCGTTGTGCATTCGCTGCCAGTTTGGACAATGTCACTGGTTCTAGGTGAGCCGAGGCATTCGAGCGTACCTTTAAATTGAGGATGAACTGTGGGACGATGCCCTCCTTGACCAGAGCGACTGCGCAGCCGCCCCACCCGGCTCCTGTGAGCCGCGCTCCGAGTGCCCCGTTGTCCCGGCACACTTTTACAAGCTCTTCCAACTCGGGACAGCTACGCAGAGGGATATCCAGTTTGCTCATTAATTAATTGTCAAAAAACTGTTTCATGACACATGACTGTCCATGGATTTTAATAAATAACAGAGTACACCAAGCACATACCTGCATTCATATAGCACACTGCAGCTATGATGGCTATCGTTCATTAGATCACCGAGCTTCTTAAGCATACCTTCGTCGCTGCAAGCAAGTAATGGTCAGCGCCATATCACGGAGCTTAGAAGGAAAACGCTGGGTATAACAGCTCAAACGCACTTTACTCAGGTCAACTATGATGAGGGTATATGCAGAGAATGGTGACTGAAGTTGAAATTAGTTAACTCTACCTGAGTTTCGATAATACAGTATCCCTAAATGCATACACCCGCCTTGCTTCAGAGTACACATGAGAGGCACGCTGAAATTACGCACACGTTAGGAAACTAAACTCGATAATCTAGCATCAAAGAGAAAATCAATCTGAAGTTACACAAGACTGAAGTTAAAGTAAACTAAAGTTTGCTATACTTGCAAAGAGTGTGCACTTTAGGCGAAGGTCAAGGATCAGTTGTGCTGACACGGAGTGGCGCCAAAATAGGGTGTTGGGGAAGGGGGAACTTCTGAGTCTCCAAAACTAAGTAGGGCGCGATATGTATGTTCATTGATGTATGTACGAAAATACAGAACAATGAAGTTGAATTCACCTGAAATAACTTGAAATGCTTCGCAGCTCTCAAAACATCCAAGGAAGTCTGAGAGCTCTGAAAGACAGTTGCTAGGCTTTGACCTGTAATTTTCTCTATTTCCTCCAACGTATATGGCTCCTCATGCAATAGCTTCTGCAGAGTTGCACACTGATCAGAGAAGTGCAAGATAAAAACAAAACATGAGAAATATTTACTGTTGCAAAGCAGCATTTCTCGAAGCATGCTTCAAAGATCCAAATTTCACCATTAGGCAGCACTAGAGGCAACCCAGGTAAGTGCTGGCATCTCTAACTAGGAACAATTAAGATAACTTCACGATCAAAGATGGTTCACCAAGGCTTTGCAGTAATTTGGCAGAAGGAACTTTTTAACAGCAAACTTCCAGCATTTGCCTCCTTGCCAATTTTGACAACTATATGTTGAGAATTTAGAATTTTTTGCTCGTATGTTAGCTGACAAAAGGAAAATAGTTGTGACCACAAAGACATCAAGAACTTCACTAAAATTTTATTTAGCTGAACCACATATAGGTTGCTGTAAATTGGCAGGAATAGGTAATATACCCAAGGACGCAGGGAATATGGGAATCATATCCAGTTTTTGCTTTTAGTTATCACACTATCATTCACATCCTATGTTTGTCTGTATTCTTTGTACTCAGTACCGCCAAATTTTTTGTTGGTTTAAGATCTTAGATCATGATTTGTCTTCTCTGGTTACGCTACTGATGCATACATCATATTAACATATTGCAGCTCTGTAATTCTCCATACTGGCATTTTATGAAATTGCGATTTGCAGTTATCCATATTATGTTCCACCGTATACATATGTATCTATCTGCTGCAACATAGGCATGAAGAAGAAAATGAAAGCAGCACACATATTCTTTGTATGCAAAAGCACATCTTCCTCAGTCATATCCTAAATTCTTAGTAAGATTATGTACCTTCACAGCAATTCCAGGATCAGAAGAACCTTCTTTGCCAGCAAAGGAGACGCATAGCCCCTCAACATCAGAGAGGGTCGTAACAGATGTGATGGCTTTTTTTGTATCCATCCCTAGTTTGATGGCGAGAACAATCTGTAAAAACGCAAATGGGAAACTATTAGCTCAATAGGAGTAGATGATAAATGAAGATGTATGCCTAAAGTTGTTTTCCCACAGTTAACAACAAAAACTGAAAAGAGCAAAAAAACACATTCTCTAGATAAAACTAAATATGATTCCGAGTTGCTTGCACCGATACAGTGGCAAGGCATTTGGGACCTTCCATATTCTTAAGATATTCAATTCAAACAAAGAAATGCATTTTAGCTGTCTAGCGGTACAGGTTCTTTTTTTATATGCTCATTTTGGAACCAAAGAATCTCTTACCGCTGCCAAGCGACACTCTACAACGCGGTTGTTGTAGTTTGTAGCAGCTGTTTCTGCTTTCTTGGACTCTGCCAAGCAGTGGGCAATCACAAATGTACCACCAGAGGGTAGTTGCACGTCGGTTGCTTTGATTGGATTGAAATCTATCAACTCAGCAAATCCAGGTTTGGCCATGATAGATATAGCCTGGAAAAATATAGTGAAATAAATTAGTCAAAAACAATAAAAGATGATCTAAAGTTTCTTAAACAGTGTGAGTTGTGCATGCAGTCTCATATCAAGTTCTACAAAGCTTTATTGAACACATGCTCCTCTTCCTAGCATGATACACAAAAAAGATCTTGGAATACAAAGCTAAACCTTCTAACTCTGAAAGAATAAGGTATACCAAACATTGTAACCTGATGCCAGGATTCCTCTATGCTATCCATAGACATTCACTGAAGGAAATCAGCTATACTTACTTTCCTATCCACAATTCCATAAAAGGCTTTTTATCTTACCAAATTATTTTGATTTTACTTAAAAGATGGTATGAATTAAGCAGAAAAGGAAAATAGGAGTTGTCCATAAACAGTATGGTGTCAAATTACCTGATCCATACCCCCTGACTGTGTCCCAATATGGCGCTCGGATTGACAGGTAAATTGAGCAACTTCTTTCTGCATGATTTGAATGGAACAATTAGAAATAAGAATCACAAAAACCCTGTTTGTAAATACACCAAAAATTTGGATAAATGTTTTTGGAAACACCTAGTTTGTAGTTACTGTTTTTAGATAAACAACAATTCTTCAACAATTTAGCACCATCAAAATCATTTATCTCCACAGTTTGTACTAATCAAGTACAGTACTTATTATACTAGTGTGAAAAGGACAACACATCTGTTACATCACAACTACCTCGGCACATGTCAATTTTCTTTCATAAGATAAACATCAGAAGTACATTTGACACAAAAAGAAAAGATGCACTTGCTCAGGGTCAAATTTTGCAATTACCATATAAATTTTCCAGAACCTGAAAATTTTATCAACTTATGTCATCCTTGTATTATATATAGTGTTTTGGTTTATTGTGGCAATTATTTGAGAACAGTTCCTAAGGCTTGAAGCCTCCATGAAAAGCTTGCATCGACGAAAGGTTCACCTTTGATCAATAATAATCAGTTGCCCTTTCATATGTGAACAGGGATTACAGCAAAAAAATTATTTGTGGTGAAGAATACCTTTGGGAAGTTTTTCCCGAGAATTCCCATGATAGCAATTGTTGCTGAACAGACAAATGCTGCTGAGCTTGAAAGTCCAGATCCTGAGTAAGAGCAACACACAAACATTACAAACTTTGGTACACATGACATCATTCATGGTAACCATAAAACTCATAACCAAATTCCCCTATTGATACCTTGGGGGACTGTGCCATCAACAACTACATCCAGAGCAACAGGTTCACCCATATCGATCCCTTTTGATTTAGCATACTCATATACGCCCTTGTATCTGCAGACAGAGGATTAAGCAGTCAAGCAAATGAAATAAACAGAGCAACAACTTCACCAGTACGTAGTTAAACTTACCCACACATAAAGTAGTGGCCCCATTTGTGGTTCTTGATGTCAATTTCCTGCACAACAAATTGCTTAACAATCAATGACGGAATCAAAGGTGTCAGACAGAAAGAATCATGTAAGTGAAGCTGATGACCGATAGCAACATGGACAAAAGCATATCCGGTGCCACCGCAAGGCAGGTGATGGTGCTATGAGTATCTATCCCAAATGATTCTGAATAAAATTATTTATTTGCAGTTGTTCTGAATCACAAACTCCGGTTGCATTCGCTGCATCGGGCATCTATTTACTACACACTTGGAATTGTTCTGCATTCCAATTTGAATGACCCACCCAAATTTGACCATCCACCAGTGTTGTGACCAAAATTGGTAAACCACAGGGCAAAGTAATCGTTTCCAGCATCCCGTTGCCGGCTCCCAAGGTTTCTGGAGCTCCCACGGCCCTCCGTTGGGCGTCCGAGACAGGGGAACAGCATCTGTTGCACAAGCAAAGGCTCCACACGCACTTTCAAAACAAAAAGCGGAGGCTCCACACGCACTTTCAAAACAAACAAAAAGCGGAGGCTCCACACGCTAGTGAGCCAGCGGGGGTTAGGAATCACAAACACAAATTATAGAGTTCACGGGCATGACACGGAACTGGTCCATGGCACGCGTCACGGGCTTTCTGTTGTCCATCCATATCATATCATGATAATGCAACCGCCCGCCGCGCCATATAAGTTAGGAACGAGATTCGCGTGCCCAACGAACCTTCCGAGCAGAACAAAATAATTTTACTACGATAATAAAAAAATTCGGTGCCCGGCTGGAACAGAAACCTCCCCTTTCTTTCCGTTTTCGGCGGATTGGGTCCATCCCCTTCAATCACGGCGTTTCGTGGAGGGGAATATTCTGGAATCCGATCTCAGAGCAGAGCAGAGCGAAGCAGAGGAGAATTTGGTTTACCTTGTCTGGGTCGGCGGGGTAGACGCAGGTGGCGTACTTGTCGTCGACATTGGCGACGCGGACGAGGCCGCCGTCGGCCCTCCGGATGGCGACGATCATGTCCTGGCGGATGGCCATGGGCAGCACCGAGTAGCCCTCGTAGTCGATGTGCTCCCCGATGAGATTCACCCTCCCTGCACGCACCAGTCAGTCAATCGCGCCTAATAAATCGCCGGCGCCACCACGCTACCAACGCACGAACCTGGGGAGCGGGCGAAGAGGGCGGGGCCGGCGGCGTAGAGGGCGCGGAAGCGGTCGGCGAGGCGGGCGAAGCGGAGGCGGGCCTCCTCGAGCGCCGGCCCCGCGCCGTACACCGGCTCCAGCGAGGCCAGCGCCGGGACCAGCTCCTCGTCCTCGCCGCCGTCGCCGGCGGGAACCACCTTCGCCTCCTTGGTCGCCTTGGCCTCCTTCATCGCCATCGCCATCGCCATCGCCTCTCTCTGTGTCTCTGGTGGTGGTTCGAGAAGAAGTTTGGACTCTCCCCTGCTCTCGAAACAAGTTTGACCCCAAGTTGCAACCGTGACAAGCGGTGATTAGTTCCGGGCCGCGTATATAGCGGCCTCGCGCCACGTGGACGTAACGGACTGCTGGATGGGTTTTTTGTTTTGATTTTGAATATATATAAATCTTTTCTCTCGAGAGGTGTCCAAGGGGGAAAAAGTAGAGGGGAAGCTTATCCCGTTCCGTAGGATTTTGCTTGCTGGCTTGTCGCAGTTGGGTTGACAGCGAACGCGCCTGTCCGTCTGTCCATCATCAGGTAGTAGTATATCGAAGGTGATTGTGATCGACCCAGAAAGGGTTTTAATAATCCACTGTGCTTTCGAGCAATCGATCTCCAGTTTGATTGTGACGGCTAACCGTGTGATTGCAGATTTTATTTGCTCCCTTCGCTCGTTAAAACCACGACAGAAATTATGGAATCGGATAGAGTAGAATTTTTGACATTACAAATGGCCATGCGACTGCTTTTGATTAGTCAACAGGGAGCATTTGAGCTCGGAAGCAGGAAGCATTTTGTTTGATTTTATTGTTCATCAGGGAGTATTTTGAGCTCGGAAGCAGAAACTTCACGTCCCAGCCCTGTGTACATACAGCCGACATGATGTCCTTGTGCACAAAGGAAATTTTGGAAGTAGCCATCTTTGATAAATCGTGCACAAAGGAAATTTGGAACCGTCAAAATACGCCAAACTTGCTTAACTAGAAGGGCCAAATTAAACACCTCTTTGAGAAGGAGAAGAAGAAAAAGCTTCACTAGTTTTATAGCGCATGTCATGTTACGAAACTGGGAGAGCCTCCACCTCATCATGGAAGCTCGTGGGTTCCCCGCCCTCTGGTGTGATTGGATTGATGCCATCCTCCAATCTTCACGCTCTGCGGTTCTGCTTAATGGTGTGCCAGGGAGATGGCTCAAAGTTAAATGTGGTCTTCGCCAAGGAGACCCGATATCCCCCTATTTGTTCTTGATTGTCGCTCATGTTCTTCAACAACTCGTTCGACAAGACGCTGTTCCGAGGCACAAGCTGCTCCCAGATGCCCCCGTTGTTGTGCTCCAGTACGCAGATGACACTCTGATCATCTTTGCGCACGCGTGTGAGGATGGAGCTGCTCGTCTTCGCCAGATTCTTGATCAGTTTGCGAAGGCGACGGGGTTGCGGATCAACTTCACCAAAAGGACATTGGTGCCGGTCCATGTCGAGCCGGCGGTCCAGGAGCGGGTGGTTTCCGCGCTGGGATGTGTTGTCCGCGCCTTCCCCCAGACCTACCTCGGTTTGCCTTTGTCATGTGAGAAGTTGAGGTTTGCTGATTTCCTTCCGATGACTGCGAAGGTGGACAAATACCTCGCGGGTTGGGCGACGCGCCTCCTCTCACCTGCGGGCCGCCTCATCCTACTCAACACCGTCCTTGACGCCCTGCCCACATATGCCATGGCGGCTCTGCTCCTATCGCCGGCTTTGATCCATGAACTGGACGCCCTGCATCGTGCTTTCCTCTGGAATGTGGCTGAGAGGGCTTCTCGCGCCCAATGCCTGGTGGCGTGTGTCGTGCCAAGTCAGGGGGTGGCCTTGGTGTGCGCGACCTCGCCACCCAGAACGAGTGTCTCCTGCTGAAAATGATCCACCGTCTACAATCGTCGCCAAGATCGCGTTGGGCCGCTTGGGTTTCGAGCGCCGCTGACGGGTGTTCTCTTGGCACGCGGCGATCACACACTGGGAGAACACAGGGGCGCTCTCACTCGGCCGCTCCCCCTCTACCGCAATCTCTCCACTGACGATGTGGGGAATGGGCGTACATGCTCCTTCTGGAGGGACTGCTGGCTCCCATGCGGAGAACTCGCCACGGAGTTCCCTGCTCTCTTCTCGCACACCACGGACGTCGAGGCCATTGTGTGGCAGGTGCGTGCTGGTGGCATCGCCTGCTTCCTTGTCCCACGGCTCACGTGCATTGGAGATTGCGAGCTAGCCGCGGTCTCAACACTCCTTGCTGCGTCACCTTCCTGAGATGGGGGCGATGTGCGGCGGCTGCACATTGTCTGTACCTCTCGTGCCCGCCTGTCTTCAAGCTCGACATATAAACTGTTGCGGTTTGGCGGCACAACTGCTCCTTACGCCGCCTCCGTCTGGGGCACGTGCGCCCTCAAGGGTGAAGTTCTTCTGCTGGCTCATGGTTCAGCGTCGCATCCACACGCGCGATGTGCTGGTGAGGAAATGCATTGTTACTGCGGAAGATGCGGGGTGCCCGATCTGCTCGGCTACGCTAGAGAGCGTGGATCACCTGAGCAGCGGAATTCTCTCCATGCTTTGCTGCTGGCAGTTGTGGAAGCACGGGAATGTTGTCGTCTTCCAGAGGCAAAGACCCTCCCTCGCTCGAGTTCTCAGCTGTTGTCGAGAAGACGTGCTGTTGTGGCGCTGTCGGTTGCAAGAAAACTGCCGTTCCCATGTGGACTCTTGGTTGACGGCTCTCTCCTCTTAGCAAACCGAAAATAGGATGGAGGGCCAATGCCCCCCTAGCTCTCACGTAGTGCCCATGGGCGCTTGTAATCATCTGGGCTTTTGTCCTTCTGGTTAATATATTCAGGAGAGTTTCTTCCGTCGTCGTCTTTCGACGGCTCCCCTTCACTGACGACATCGGTCGTCAGTGCTGAGGGGGGTTGCCGGATCCACGCATGTGGATCGTAGCTTTAGTTTTTTTTTTCAAAAAACCCTTCCATATATTAATTAAGTAAAAATGTTGAATCATCTGTTACAACTTTCATCACACGGAGCGGAACACTATTAAGAAGCACACCATCACACCTATTAACAAAGCTAAACTCCACGGTCTTGTGTAGCTTTAGGTTTTAGGCCATAGTAGCTGAGTTTTTTGGGTCGTTCATCGTCCTAGCTTCGGCGGTAGCGACGGCGGCGCTGAATAAAGAAGTTTCTGATCCTTCCCCGACGAGATGGATTTAGAAACAGTATGTGCAAGCAAGGATGGCGTGGTGGCGGCAACATTTTTATGGTGGACTTGTGTCCTCGGATACCCATAGTCGCAGCGGGATTTGCTCCAGTGCCAACGTGGGGGCTTGGGAGTTAGTCCAGAAACAGATATAGATTGTTGGTGTGCATCGGCTACATCTGAAAGCTGATGAATCGTGTGTTAAGTTTGTGGCTCGGCGGCATCAATGGCTTTTAATTAACTTGTTGGAGATGGTGTGTCCCCTCTCAAGAAAAACTTGTTGGAAAAGTTGACTTATTGCAATCCATTGCAGTGTACCAAAGGACTTAAGAGCATTTACAGTCGGGTCCCCAAACACTTCTCAAACGTGCGTGCGGACGGCCCGGACACGAAAAATCGACCCAACGAGCGTCTCAAACGGGCCTCAAATTCTCGGACTGACCGGCACCCCTCATATCCAACCCAAATATGGGCCGGATATGGGGGCGCCCGGGCGCATCCGCCACGTCAGACCCGACCCACGCTGGTCCACCCGACACCAATTATATTCCTCCCTATTCGCTCGCCGGACCAAACCCTAGCAACTTTACTCCACTCCCCTATGCTACCCGAGCTCACCTTCGGTGATCTCCGGCCTTCTCTGGCATGGCGGGCAGCGGATCTGA
>CBMN010298536.1:1015-15486 GCA_000582825.1 Hordeum pubiflorum | reverse complement strand
GCCGGTTGATTTAGAAAATCGTTGGACTGTTTAAATCGTAAACCAAATCCAAAATTAAATACCTCGATAAATGAGAGAGCTTCAAAATTAAAGAGCACAAGAAATAAAAGAATATAATAACAGAGATGAATTAAAAGAATTTACTAAGAGACATGAATTTAAAGAAATAAATAAGAGAGCTCCTTGAGAAATTGTTGACCCAGTTAAAATCAGGTGACCCAATTATAAATTGAAGACATCAATTAACTATGAGGCCTTAAAATTAACTGTAAGACCTTAAATTAAGAAGCATAGTGTATTTGTAAATATAGTATAGAAAAATTGAATAACAGAGCTTTGAGAAATTGTTGACCCGGTCAAAATCGGGTGATCCAATGGCAATTGGAGATCTCAATTGAATGTGGGCTCTCTAATTCTAGGGGGATTAGTGTTATAGTATATGTTTACAATGTAATCCCATGAAAAATTACCTACAACACATGAATCATATATATGGTTTCTGATACCTATACTACACATAGATGTTATTATATTAAGTACAAACTAAAACACATTGCATTAAGTTCGGGCATACTTGTCGAAATACAATCTACCTCCCATGACAATAATGAGATAAAAAAATTCTTCCACTTTACCTTTACTAAGGTGATAAAAAATGTGAACTTACAGTAGTGTTTTTATCCTTTGTGCCACTCGACTAATCAAACTTTCGATTCACTCCATCTAGTGCACATTGTTTCTTCTATTGCCTCAGCATCGTAGCCCGGTCAAGATTAGAATCCACTATATCTAAATAGGAGCCCACACTAACTTATTTTCCCGCGCTCTGGTGTGTCTACGTTCCATTCTTGGTACCGTTCGACGCTTTTATTTATCGATGCATAACTGCCTCTCGACTCGATTTCTTTGGATGGGATGCACGAAGCTGCTTGGGTTGTACATTCCCTTAGGAAATTGGAAGCCCACAGGGAAAATGGTATCCCATCTCCATCGACATAAGTCTTCTCCATATAAAAAACCCAGGCCTCCCGCATTGCTCGACCAACTCAAGTCCTCCCCCCCCCCCAAAAAAAGCCCGAAGAACTCAAGTTTTCCCCACTGCTTGGCCAGCCACCACCAGAAGCCCTTCCGACGCGAGCACTCAATAAGGTACCGTCCCTCGGCCAGTTCCCCGATCAGTTGCCGCCACGAACCATTCAGCCACCATGCATGAAGCCCTCCCAGCTAACCACCATGACCCAGGCTTCCGCGTTCAGTTGTCGTCGCTACAGCCAACGACCCCACGGGCAGTCGTCGCTGGTAGCACTTCCGCGGCTCGCCAGAGGACACTCTTCGCCGCTACCCTTAAGTCGTTGCATAGATATGCATTAATTTTGGCACAACCATTCATCTTCTTGTTGTCGATTTTATTGCTCCCACAATCACTTTGACGGTTCCACCTCCATGACAGATACTCTGCAGGCCACAAATGCAAATGAAACAGCTGACACAACACAACATTCATTGCCCCACATCATCTCACCCTCCATTATCCTACAATTGTGGGTAAACTGGGTTTATAAGCTCCACTGTACTATCATCTTCACCACACACTCCTACTCATATCCTAATCTTTGAGTCGGCCCTTCCCTGGTACCTGCACGCTTCATTTTTTTCCTAGTTGCCCCTAATTCTTCCTATCATTAGGTTTATGCATTTGAATTTCTCAAATTACACTCGGGATCGTAAGGGGCTTAAACTTTTGCTTCATAAGTATTTTGCTGCTCATATTGGATTCATTGCTTCCTACATTCGTGTTGCTCGCATTGGTACACAAGCACTTATCTCCGAATTTAATTATTTACACTTGATGAGCATATGCACCTTCTATTTGTTTTCGTGCATATTACATACCATACAAATTCCTTCCATTTGATTATTTCATGCAGTGTATTTGTTCAAAAACATTGGCCACAACCTTCATCCTTTTAAGGCAATCGTGTGCGTATGGTTCCTACAGAGTGTGTGCACGGAGAGAGCTATACTTACGATCCAACATATAACCTATGTTGTAGCAGAGGGAATATTTTCTTGGAACCACATGATCCTCCTCCTGAACCCCTATGGGATTTATTGACTTCACACAACAAACAATTCAAAAACACTTTTTTAGTATATTTGAACATGACATATTAGGCTTTCAAGTTTCATGCTACATGCTATTGGTTCCTCTAGATAAAACTTAGCTCAACTATAAGAAGGAGAATTCTCTTGGTTCCCCATATTATTATACCTAAATCAATGCAACATATGAACTAACCGAAAAGAGGCAAGTGATAAGTTTATCGATTCCATTTTTCATGTTGTTTAAGAGTATCATGGAATTGGATGGGGAATTACCTCAAGTTGTTGTAACTTAGATTACTGTCTAGGACACTAATTTTTTCCCTTGCATGATGTTGAAGAGACTATTTACCTCATGTTTATGAATTTCATAGATTGCACCCCAGAATGAAAGGTGGTCGACATTATCCTTCATAGGTCTCTTGCTGCTCGGGTTGGATCCATTGTTTCATAGGTCTCACAATGTGCACTGGCGGTATATACAAATATCTTTTCAAGTATGTGACAAAATTATTTGATTGTGTCAGATAAAAAATGGAATGGAATGATGGATCATCCGATTCATCAAGTGAACCAGTCAATGGAGCTCACTATATTACACCGATTGAGGTTGTTTGTCACTTGCGTAGGAGAATTGAGATTGATTCATTGCTGGGTTCTCCAAAATTTATGTCATAAAGAAACGCTTCTCAGTTGACAATGTGCAAATGTTGCCCTCTACAAAAGTTAGACAATTTCTATTAATTCGAAGAGTACCTTCTTCTTCCTAATCTCAATCATATAGTACCAATTAAATACGAACTCAAATCATGGAATACTTATAGTCATTTCCAAGCAAAGAAATGATGAATCATCCTTCTTCAAAAAGTATCCAGAGGTTTGCCATCAATCACAAATTAGAAGTTACAAGCTTTGTCTAAACATGGTTGACCCACCTTTTGATATTTGCGGTGGTGCGATGAAACACATAGCAAAGGACTCAAACAACACTACTCCTCCCTCTCGCCAACTCGTAACTATTGTCACCAAGAAATAAAAAAAGTAATCGCTTTAAAATTCTCAATATAATTACTCAGCGGGTTCAGATTCAACATGAAATTCAGATGGCCATTTTTTCACTGGCACTCTTCAGCTAAAAGGAGCATTTAACTTACAGAAGGCGAAATAACCAACAAAGATATTATTGTGCAATTAGGCGAAGGAAGGGAAACAGAACAACAGTAGAGACGCATGCAAGCATGAGAATAAAGTTGCACAAGAATCAACATGCCTGCAAGCACCAACGAGCCGGAGTTCCTTTCAACTTGAACATGGTTTTTGGCTTAAATAGTAATCCTGACAAACTCGCATCCTTACTACTTCATGAAGAGCCTATGCATGTCATGACATATGAACTCACCTATGCAACTAAGTCTGAATTGTGAGGTCTATGGACAGATATGCACTTTCTTGAGGTGATTATGCGGATTTTACTCTAGTTCTCAATTTATAGTATGTTCTGTTCCAGTTTCGCTACCAGTTACGTGTGCAAATGCTACTAAAATATGAACATATCATGCCAAAAATTTGGGTAAAATTCCTTCCGAAATCCCAATGGTTCAATAAAACAACATTTCCTTTCATTATTTTAAAATTTATCAATGCATACATTATTTTCAACAAAATCCGCAACAATGCATGGGTATCATCTAGTTAAGAATAGAGATCCATTTTGCATCTCGAGATGCATCATCCAACTAAGATACTGCTAGTACATGGAAGAATCAAAATTTGTAAACATAGGTGATCATAACCATTTATGGCACCTCGTATCATCTTACAAATCAAAGGACAATGAGAGATGTCTATATAGCTACTTCCTCCGTCCAGGGTTCTTGGGCCGAACGAGCGCTCACCGTCCTTAGTAGGCTGATGTATAAGTTTCGCGTCATTGCCTCCACTAATCGAAGGAATTTAATTCTATATGATGCATGCGTGTAATCCAAAATTAACTCCCAACCAGTTCATGTGCCACTCATGGATATACATGCGAGAGCGACGCGAGAGACGTCATGCAAAATCGGTAGTTATTTGGGTGAGTAATTATAGCATGATTATTGGTCAATTTTCAAACCAGAAAAAACACTCTACCTTTTGTCTAACCAAAAATTGCTTGTTGACCCAATATACCCGGGCGGAGGGACAACAACTACAAATCCGTTGACCTGATGAAGCGGTGCAATAGCGATTTGGTGGAAACTGATGAGTATTGCCTTTGCAGGAGCCTTCGTGTATGGGTGATGTTCTTATCTGTGACCATGGTCTCTGAAGTGGCTATGTAACAACAATAGGGAGTTATTGGGGAGTTACTGAGAAACCCTCAGGCGAAGGGCGATGGAGGCCGTTCTTTGTGGATTCGACGGCCAAGATGGAACACCATCTTTGGTTGCCCCCCTTTGATACCCTTTTGCATGTATTATGATGCCTCTTCCTGATACTGTCTGTTTTTTTCCTAGATTTTTATCTTTTCAGGAATTACTAGAGAATAGCCACTTTACATACTCCCTCCATTCCCTTATACAAGGACCAACCTTATACAAGCCCACTACATTTTGACAGCAGGTTTGTCCTTAAAATCAACTAATTTTATAAGAAAATGAAATGAATTTTAGAAATAAAGATATATATTTTAAAAGTATCACGTAATAGTATGCTTACTTTTAGCTTCGATTCCACCATTGGTGTATTACCCTAATTATAAATTGATTTTTAGCTATGAGTGTATATGGATCCTCAGATGGGGGTTTCTTTGGATTGCATGATTTTGTATAGAAATTTGGAAGATTACACATTCAGATTTTTCCTACAAAGCTATTTGTATCGTTTTCCCGTGGAACGTATCTAGACGCCCTTCAATTCAAAAAAGCTAGTTGAGCTCAAAATTCATTACTTTTCCTCTAAGAAGTCCACTTCAATACCCATTTGTCTCTCTCACCACTCTCTATTTATTTCTCTGAATTTATATGATGCTTCACATAAGCTATAAAAGCAATGGTATACCTTTAATCACTTAAATCCGCGGTACGTGGAGAAACTCATTGTAGCATGAGACTAAATTACCACATGCTCTCCACACATGTTGCCTTCTCTTTAATGAGAAAGTACATATGCCTATGCCCATTATTTCCAATAGGGAAATAGGCCATCTCTCGTGAGCATTTTAGAGAAGAGTATTTCTTAAAAGTTACATATGCTCGTTGTTTGATAAGTAGGATTATAACTATAACCCACTTGGCTTTTTTACATTATTTTTTATACACAAAGTAATGTAGATGCACATGCACTCTCACACAAACAACCGTTGGTGGCCGGAGTCATAGGGCTTCGAGATTGGTGGAGTAAACCTCTTGCCGATTCCAGTGATTTTCACTTTTTATGTAACATCGCAAACATGAAGGATGAAGGGGTGAGGCGTGGCTAGGAGAGTAATGCATGAAGCAACTGTTTTCTTAGGATAAGATACGAGAACCGGAAAACAAGGAGAGGGAGTCATTTAAGGCAATCCACCCCGAACGGGCTCGCAACGCCCTTCTTTCATGGAATTCATGTAACCGATGTATGCCTTTTATAGACGAACGGAAGTACATAACATCAAACATAGAGTTTAATCCCAAATAGTTCTCGAGTTGTCCACCGACCATCCTCCTCCTCCTTTGCACCCCCTCTTTCACAAGTCAATGGACTCGCGCCTTCTACAATTTTCCTACACCGTCCTCCCACATGCTGTCAACACATGATGTTATGAGACTAAACTTCCCACATGCTCTTCACACATGTTGCCTTTTCTTTAATGAGAAAATACATATGCCAGTGCCCATTATTTCCAATAGGAAAGAGGCTTCCAACGATCTCTCCCGAGAATTTTAGAGAAGTGTATTTCTTAAAACTTACCTACACTGGTTGTTTGATAAGTAGGATAATCATTTCCAGTAAGACATACTTCATCCGTTTGAAAGAAGGCATGAAGCTTTTCGCACGTAGAACAAACAACGTGTGATCAAATGAAAACCTTTCATTTTTATCCATGCCAACACGAGCATACGTGGTTAACCTCTCCTCGATTTCAGTGATTTTCGCTCACGGGTTTACGTGAACATCGCAAGCGCGAAGGATGAAGGGGCGTGGTGTGGTTAGAAGAGTAATGCGTGAAGCAAGATTTTTCCTAGGATAAGATAAGAGAACCAGAAAACAGGGAGGGGGAGTCATTTTTGGCAGTCCACTTCGAAACAGACTCGTAACGTCCTTCTTTTATGGGATTCATGTAACCGATGCACGCCTTTTATAGACGAACGAAAGTACATAGCATTAAACCTAGAGTTTCATCCCAGATAGTTCTCGCATTCTCCACCGACCATCCTCCTCCTTTGCATCCCCTCTTTTACGAGGCAGGGCCTCTTTTATTCGTAGGATTTTGAAAACGCAGGAATAAAAAAAGTATAGGATTGGAGTGGCATGTCCATTTGAACCATATAGGATTAACATGTAGTGCTTGATGCCATAGAAAAAACAAAAAAAATGTAAAAAGAGGTTGGAGTGGATGTTAGATTTCCTATCCTATGAAATGTAGTACAAAAGATTTTATAGAAAAAAATTCTATAAGATCCAATCATATGAATCAAATGATCAATATAGAAAAAATTTCTAAGGATCTCGATCCTCCAAAAATTATATAAATTTCCTTTGAATCAAAGGAACCCTCAATGGGCCCGTGTCTTCTACAATTTTCCGACCATACTCCTCCATTGCATCCCCTCTTTCACGAGCCAATGGGCTCGTGCCTTCTACAGCTTTCCCACACCGTCCTCCACAGTGCAGTCCAAGAGGACACGCCATTTGTAACCATATATTTCCCGTCCCTGCACGCCAGCCAAAGAGCCCGATGCCGTGCCATGCAGCAGAGCGCGCTAGCTCGCTCGCTCGCTCGTCACCTTCTTCCCGCTCCACCCTAACAACACGTGTAATTCGCTGTTCACCGACTAAAGCTCAATCAAACCTCAGCGAAAAGCACATGCCCCGGCGTTAAGTTAAAAGCCACGCACAACCACAATGGCCTAGCCAGCCGTGGTAGCTGATGAGATACTCCTCCTCCTCCTCCTCCGAAAGCCGCGACCACGTATCGCGCCCGACGCGTCCCGTCCCGCCCAACGGCACCGCACGCGCGCGCGCTCTCCGATCCGTCCGCCCGCGCTCGCTCGCCCCCTCCCTTCCTGCCACCTTCCGCGGCTACAAGGATCCGCTCCGCGTCACTCGACCTCCACATAAAAAAAATCGCCCACCCGAGCCGAACCCGAGGCAGCGGCAGCGGGAGGGAGGAGAGGAGCCCACCGCCGCGCCAGCCATCCCGCATCAACTAGTACTCCTAGTCCCTATCTTCTTCCTCTTGCCTCCGCGTGGTTGGTTGGCTGGTCACTCGGGCAGGCTCGCTCGCTCTCCAGTCTCTCCGCCCAAACCTGTTCCCTTCACTTGTTTTCTTTGACTCGTCGCGGCGCTCTCGGTCTCGGAGCGGCAAAACAAAAGCGGCCACCGCGTCTGCCCCGTTCTCGTAGGATAGCTAGCAGGGAGGAGGAGCAAAGCTGGTTGGAGACGGGGAGTGTGTGTCGGAGGAGGATTCTCCCGCAAGCGTCCAAGCCGATAAATCCCGTGTGCCCCGCGGTACGATTTGCCGGGCGGGAGTCCTGCGTCCGTCTTCTTGCTCCGGTGATTTGGAGTGCGGGCGCTGCCATGGGCGCCGCCGCGCATTGAGGCGCGGGTGGTCTGGGTCGAGGCGGGCAAGGCATGGATCTGGAGCTCGCGCACGGCGCGGGGGCGCCGCGGAAGGTGAGTGAGCGAGCGCTCTGGTTTCTTGGATTCGGCGCCGGAGCTTCTTTGTGTGTTGGGCTGTGTGTACTGACGGGGTTTGCTGCTTCCTCTTCTTGCTGTTGCGCGGCGGAAGCGAGGGGAGTCGTGGGGCGCGGTGCTGCTGCTGGCGTACCAGAGCCTCGGGGTGGTGTACGGCGACGTGGCCACGTCGCCGCTCTACGTCTTCAAGAGCGCCTTCGCCGGCGACGACATCACGCACTCGGAGGGCAACGAGGAGATCTACGGCGTCCTCTCCTTCGTCTTCTGGACGCTCACCCTCATCTCCCTCCTCAAGTACGTCCTCATCGTGCTCCGCGCCAACGACGGCGGCGAGGGCGGCACCTTCGCGCTCTACTCCCTCATCTGCCGCCACGTGCGCGCCGGCCTCCTGCCCGGCGGCGGCACCAGCGAGGACCTCATGGCGGAGGACAAGGACGCCGCCGCCCGCCGCGGCGCCGTGTCCAGGGCCAGGACGGTGCTGGAGAGGTACAGGGTGCTCCAGAGGCTCCTGCTGCTCTTCGCGCTGCTCGGGACGTGTATGGTCATCGGCGACGGCGTGCTCACCCCCGCGGTCTCCGGTTCGTTGCTTCACTCCTCTCCCATCTCTTGTTCAATCAGTCTCCTTGCCATTGTCTCTTGGCCCTCTGACGCGAGCGACCTCCAACCCTTTTCAGTGTTCTCCGCGGTATCCGGGCTCGAGCTATCAATGGAAAGGGCGCAGCACAAATGTAGGTTGAGTCTGTTGCTTCTTTCAGTTGTTTCTATTGCCAGATTAGCAGCAAAATGCTCACTTGCTAATCCCTATTGAGCTGGTTGATCATTTGAGCTTTTGACCAGCAAGAATTTGCTATGTTTGATTATACCATGCATATGAATGCTTAATGTGGCGTGTCAATGTGCAGATGTAGGGCTTCCGGTGACGTGCGCGATACTGATATGTCTGTTTGCTCTGCAACACTATGGCACACACAGAGTTGGGTTTCTGTTTGCGCCGATCGTCTGCATCTGGCTTCTCTGCATAAGCACGATAGGGCTCTACAACATCATCTACTGGAACCACCATGTGTATCGAGCCCTTTCGCCATACTACATGTATCAGTTTCTCAAGAAGACTCAGAAAGGTGGCTGGATGTCACTGGGTGGAATCCTTCTCTGTGTTACAGGTATGGACAAGGTAGGCTGTTGCCTACTTACTGCTTAATGTGACTCTGCTGAGAGATTACTACACAGAAAAATACAGACTCATTTGAAATGGTATTACCTGCAGGCTCGGAAGCTATGTATGCAGATCTTGGACATTTCTCGCAGAGATCGATTCAGGTACGAGATGAGTCTGTCACAATAAACAACATATGCATCATTAACAACAGTACTGTATACTACATGGTTTACGGTGTTTATTCCGTACCCCTTCTTAACTCAACCTTGCCAAGTTTCCTGTCTGTCGATGTGTCTGATACGAACTTCCCAATTTTATCTCAATTCTGTGTTCACAATTCAATAATTACTTGCATGAGTCGATTCAAAGAAGAGAAATAAAGTCCTATACCATATAAAAAATACAAGTTAGGGTGAGTGGGTGACACAAGCCATCCATCCAATCAGATCTATAGGCTCAAGCCTGTACTTATTTTTCAAAAATCAATAAAAATACGCAGCAGAGTCCTGCTGTTTCCCTCAAAAAAAAAAAAGAGTTGAACGTCTGAAATGCACAATCAATCCCTTAATAGCACCCTACTAATTACTATTTACAACCCCTCTTTTTAAAGTATGAGGTAATTAATCCCTTGATAACACCCTACTAATTACTACTACCTCCGTACCAAAATATAAGACGTTTTTGCAGTTCATATTCAACTACAAAAACGTCTTATATTTTGGTATAGAAGTAGTATTTAGAATCCCTCCTTTTCAAGGTACGAGGTATTCCACAACATGTTCCGCATTTCTTACTTGTGTCACTATGGTTGATGACCTTATTTGTGTGTTGGTACGTTGTATAGCAGTATAGTTATAAAATAATATTATTGTAGTCATGTCTATTTTTTGATATTATTGAAGTTGTGATAAGTTCACATAATTTCTATTAAAAAAGTCCGGAGGAGAGATTCAAGTCTAGCAGTGTTATATACTGGGCGATGTTCTAGTAGACAATACGTGGATCGCATATGTATATTTGATACTATAATAAAGTTGCGCTAAAATCTAAAAGTGATATCCTCTTTTTCCTTCTAACTGCCCATAATTTTATCCCCTTGTTTGGTCCACCTACCATTTGTTTCTTCCTTCCTTCCTTTGGGCCTTAGGGAGTAACTGTTATAGATAGCTGTCAAGTACTTGTTCAGTAAACATCGTACTTGATAGCAACCGTCTCTCTAGTATATTGTTTTCTGCATATGTGTGTATATTCCATGTGAATGGCAATACCAATGAACCGATCTCCTTAAAAGGCGAATCAGTAATTTAATCTTGTACATATATATATCTTTATTTGCAAGATACCTGGTGATCTTTGTTTTTTCCTCTGATTTAGGAGATACAACTTTAGTCTATTATTTATTTTGAGAAATAAATCAGTTGTGACTCAGCATATAGGATTATTGTATGTGAGATCAGTATCCTTGCCACTCCATATTTCACATTACCTTCTACCTTTTTTTTCCGAAAAGGAGGACATTACCTTCTACCTAATTCCAACTTTTAATATCTTTGACATGTGGTACTCATAATTCGTAAACTAAAACCTGGATTATCATCAATTACTTATCGCAATGTTTCTGCTTTGATCAGATTGCGTTTGTATCAGTGGTTTATCCAGCTCTTGTTCTGGCTTATATGGGACAGGCTGCCTATATCTCTCAACACCACAGCTTTGAGAAAAATAGCTATCATATTGGGTTCTATGTTTCAGTACCAGGTATTCTTTTGTATTTGCCTTTTTGCTATTTTCAATATTGCTGGTAATATAGTTCACAGGTATAAGAATTGCGCATTTTCGAGCATTGATGTATACAATTGTCCTCTTAGAAAAACTCAGATGGCCTGTTCTAGTGATTGCTATCCTAGCATCTGTAGTAGGAAGCCAAGCGATTATTACTGGTACCTTCTCAATTATCAAGCAGTGCTCGGCACTAAGTTGCTTCCCTGGTGTAAAGATCGTGCACACATCCTCTACGGTGCATGGTCAGATTTACATACCTGAAATAAATTGGATCCTGATGGTACTCTGCCTGGCTGTTACTATTGGCTTCAATAACACAAAGCACTTGGCGAACGCACAAGGTGAGAAGAGTTAATATGATGAAAGTTCTTTCCTATGGACACCAAGAAATGCACACGTTTTTTTTTTTCATGTACTGAAATGAATTTATAATTGCGGCAGTCCTAACCCCCAACTTTCTTTATACAGGACTTGCGGTCATAACGGTTATGCTTGTTACCACTTGTTTAATGTCATTGGTTATCGTGCTTGTGTGGAACAAGAGTATCTTCATTGCCCTTGGTTTCCTGATTTTCTTTGGCTCAATCGAAGTACTGTACTTCTCCGCTTCCCTTGTCAAGTTTCATGAAGGTGCTTGGGTCCCTATTACCCTGTCCTTCATATTTATGGTGGTAATGTCTGTGTGGCACTATGGCACAATAAAGAAGTACGAGTTTGATGTTCAAAACAAGGTCTCAGTAAACTGGTTATTGAACCTTGGTCCTTCACTGGGAATTGTTCGTGTTCGAGGCATTGGACTGATACATACAGAGCTTATGTCTGGAATTCCAGCCATTTTCTCCCATTTCGTAACAAATCTGCCAGCATTTCACCAGGTACGGAGGCACCTTGCCATATGTTTTCTATTCAGCATGCACGCATCCTTGTATTTTCATTAACATGTTTGTTGACCAACTTTTACCAGTTTTTCTGAATTGTACCTCGGAAGTTCTAATAAACTAGCCCATTCCACTACTAGCTTGTAGAGTGCTTATAGTTATATTTTTTGATCAGGTACTGGTCTTCCTCTGTGTCAAATCAGTTCCAGTGCCACATGTTGAACCAGAAGAGAGATTTCTAGTGGGTCGCATTGGACCGAAAGAGTACAGGCTATACAGGGTCATCGTCAGATATGGGTACCGTGATGTGCAGCAGGATGACCTAGAATTTGAGAAGGAGCTAATCAACAGCATCGCGGAGTTCATTCGCAGTGGTGGGGCTGACCAGAACGGCTTTGTGGAAGGCAGCGAGAAGCTCTCCTCCATCAGCAGCGGTGCCATTCCATTGTGGGAGGAGGACGGTGACGGCGAAGTTGATGGACCGGCATCCCCTAACAAGGAGATAAACCAGCAGACCGTGGCACCACAGCGGAAGAAGGCGAGGTTTGTGCTGCCAAAGAGCGCCCAGGTGGACGCGGAGGTGCGCAGCGAGCTGCAGGACCTCATGGACGCAAGGGAGGCCGGCATGTCCTTCATCCTGGGGCACTCCCACATGAAGGCCAAGAGCGGGTCGAGCTTCGTGAAGCGGATCGTGATCAACTTCTTCTACGAGTTCCTGAGGAGGAACAGCCGCGGCCCGTCCTACGCCGCCAACATACCCCACGCTTCCACCCTGGAGGTCGGAATGGTCTACCAAGTATGATATAGTCCGTAGCCAGCTGTGTATGAAAGTTAGAGAGATCAGATGAAGCGTTGTTTCTCTGTCTGTATATATATCCCCCTCTCGTCGTCGACGACAATGCTAACGCGAGAAACGGCAGTAGATGCTGGAGCACACCATGGGTTGACAGACATGCAGCCGCAGATCTTTGGAGAGCCCTAACAGGGAGTGCATTTTTTGTATATCAGGTGTCAAGGCCTTTTGTTGAGTTGGCAGGCCCTTGTGTTTGGTTTCCTTGGTCTGTTGGTGTTTTTCTTGTTGCTTTACTGGTGGATCTGTAAGCCTGTAAGCGAGCAGAAAGATAGAAATGTTTATGCTTTACTGGTGGATCTGTAAGCAATGCACCGGCAGCATACTCGCAAAAATTAGCAGTTGTGCCTCGGCAACGGCTGGGTGTCTGGCAAGGCTTACGTTGAGTTGGCCGTTGTTTTGGTTTCCTTGATCTGTTGGCTGTTGATGTTCTTGTTCATGTTCCTTTATTACTGGTGGAACTGGAAGTCTGCAAGGGTCACGGTCATTACTAGATCCCTACTTTTTTTTTGTACGTGGTATTCTTTGAAGCACCATATCTTGAATTTTTATTTGAAACGATGGTTTAAGTTTTACCTTGAAGAATGTGTCAATGTCCAAACGACACGTTCCTCACAAATAAGAGTAGAATCATGAGTATCATTGGGTGCCAAATGGAAATGTAATTATAATTATTTTACATTTTTAGCACTAGTGTAGAATGATGGTATCAAGACACCTATCGCACGCCCCTTGCGTTGAACATGTGTGTAACGGCTGGTAGGGATTTGTGTGTGATAAAGGGCACACTGTTCGGTCGACTGCGCGTACGAGATAAGTCATGATAACGCACATGATTGTATAGCTTGAATTCGTGCGTGTTGAGTGGCAAACGGCGAGATAAGTTATCAACACGATTGTATAGCTCAAATTCGTGTGCGTTGAATAGCAAATGACGATTGTACATCTTTTTGTGCCACTCAATGACGGTTGTACAATTTCTTGTGCGTTCAGTGGCAAACGATTGAAATGAATGCATAAATAGCTCGACTAGCGCCTTCCCAACATAAATTATATGACACATTACCGCTGTAAAATGTACAATATTAACATGATGTTGCAAGATAATACAACCTTATTTTGTTCCATCATCGCTTTCTTATTCCATGTTGTTTCCAGCACTAATTGCATAGAAATCCCTGTTTTGGAAACAACAAACAAGTAACTTGTAAAATTCTAACATTGTTGCAGGCTTATAGTTCACACATAGTACATGATATAACCTCACATAGATGACAACACTACCAAAATATTATCAGAATGGACAGACACGGCAACACGCGCCTATTGCTGCTAGGTTCAAAACTTAGCCAAGCCATTTTACAACTTTTGCAATTGGTGGGCGTTTCTGTGTAACTAGCAAAAAAATGTGAGGGGAGGTTGATATTTTTTTTTTGCGATTCCAGTGGCACGCTGGCGTGCCACACGTGCATTTTTTTTTTAATAAAGGGTGCTTTTATGAACTCAAAATATAACATCAAGTGGATAGAAAGCATGATGAGTAACACCTGGCCTTTTTGCATAGATAGGATACACATAGCCAATTGCAGGTAGTCTGACGAAAGAAAAGAAAAAGGCAACATATTGGCACCAGAAAAGTCGTACAAAACCAACATTATGCCTATGTTTAAGGAGGTGGTGGACCGATCCAAAGATTATGTTGCCATCCATGTTGGGTGAAAGCTTCCTGGCCACCCGCTGTTAAGGCATATTTCTCCCTTAGTGGTTTTGGTGGTTGATGACAATGTATTTGCGGACTAACCGTGTGCATTGAGCATTTCAG
>CBMN010298380.1:0-11634 GCA_000582825.1 Hordeum pubiflorum | reverse complement strand
TCTGTGGACTTCATCTGAAATAAACTGGTAAAACTATTAGTCCAAAAGACAATGTATGTTGTCATGAATTATCAAAACCTCTAAGGAAGCATATGTGATTTCAATAGAGTGCTTGATTTGAGGGCCGGCATTGAAGGTGCTCTAACATGTTTGTCCAAATAGAAGTGCGTTGCACGTGTGGTTGCTACTTGCTACTAACAAATAAACTGTCAGAGGTGAAGCCTGGCTGACTAGAACGTTTCACCGGAACTAAATTGAAAAAGTCTACCACAACTACGTTGAAGTTTGTCAAAACGCTAAAAGTTTGCAAAAACAACCAATTTTTAGTACTCCTTCCATTTACTAATATACTAATAGAAGGCCACTTCATATTTTATCAAAACTAATAGAAGGCCGCTTCATATTTTTATGTCTACTTTTGATCATTAATTTTACCAACGAAATGTGAATTACATGTCATAAAATGTGTCATTGGATGCACATTTGAAAGAACATTTCGATCATATATTTTTTATGACATGCAACCCATGTTTTCTGAATCAAAATTATAAAGTCAAAATTTGACACGAAAACAAAGTGGCTTTGTATATAAAAATTGAGGGAATACGTTTTTACCAGAACCAACAGTGAGTGGTTCTGGTAAAAATATATACTGAAAATCGGTCGTTTTTGTACATTTTTAACTGTTGGGTGGTTTTGGGCAAATTGCCACGTAATTGTGGTGCCGTTTTTGTAATTTAGTCCCTCACCGGAGCAGGGCTCGGATCGGGTGGCACAGCCGCGTCGCGTCGGGCTCGCACGCGGTCCCAGATCACGATTTTGCGACCGCGAATCCGCGACCACCAGCAGCTGCAGCTTCGTCGTCGCGGAGCTCGAATCTTATCCCGCTTATTATCTGCAGCCATGGCCGCGGCCAGCTTCCTCCTCAGCCCCGGGGTGACGTTGCCCCTGCGTCGTGGATCCCGCCTCCTCGTGTCCTGCTCCGCCTCTTCGTCATCCTCCTCGTCAGGTGTCGGCTCCCTTCTTCAGTTCCAGCAGACGCAGCTGTGTATGTAGTGTAGTTGAAAGATTCAATGTAGTACTAGCACTTATCAGATTATTCTTGCCTCGCAGATGCTGCTGGAGGGGTGGGATTCCAGGGAAGGGTGGGGTTCTTGGGCCTCGGGATCATGGGAGCCCCCATGGCATCAAACCTCATCAAGGCTGGGTGATTCCCTACACTTCTACTTCTATCTCTCTTCCTTCGTTTCCCTTTTGTTGTTATACTGGGAGACATACAGTTTTACTTCGGTACCTTGTCTTCTTGTCTTGGATTTTTGTACATTTTTCATCGGTATTATTATGGATTAGTAGTTTGACTAAATTTGACCTCGTAATCAAAATATCAAATGTATGGTTTTATGCTTATGCTTTTACTGACTGGTGTTCTTGGTGATCTGCAGTTGTGATATTACAGTTTGGAACAGAACTAAGAGCAAGTGTAATCCTCTTATCAGCCTCGGTGCCAAGTATGCTCCACATCAACTCAATTGTGATCTATAACCATTTTCTGCTTATCAAGTGTGTGCCATTTCCAAAACAACTACCTGAGGGACAGTCTGTAGCTTGTGGATTCCGGCCGAAACCACACCACCTCATAACTGAAACTTGATATAACTATAAAATTCTCACATGTTCACTAGCAAACACAGCTAGGTTTTATTTTTCTATGACTACCTTGTTCTGCTCTACTTTATTTGAAAAGATTATATTTTCCAAAAAGCTTTTACATCTTGATAACTAGCCCCCACTAATCTATTTCTATCAACATGCAAGCATGCCACCTCATCATGTAACATGCATGGAAAAAGATCCACCTCAACATCCAAACATGCATAAGAATTTCCAATTTATTATGCTATCTATATTTAATAAAAAAATTACAACTACACAATAATTGAACATAATAAATCATATCTATTTTCGTTTTATAGTTATCATATTATTACTCCAAATATCCATGTCCCATATAACCAAATATATTACAAAACATTCCCGCAACAACGTGTGGGGTATCATCTAGTTCCACTAAAAACTGTTCCCACTTGAAAGAGGCCAAAGATTATGGTGTGAATGGTTTTAGTCTATTAGATAGTTTCATGTTATTGATGTTGATCAAAGTTAAGAGACAGTATTGCGTGCAACAAATGATGTACGCAACACTCCGCTTGATTGGTTCTCTCATACAAGAGGATGGCTTCCTACAGGTTTGAATCTTCACCCGCCAGAGTTGCATCATCCTGTGATGTCACCTTTGCAATGCTTGCTGACCCAGAAAGCGCGGTATAAGTTCCATTTAAGCATTCCAATTGCCATTTCTTTTATTCATGAAGTCTCGGCATGATGACATACCTAATCATGTCCATAAACGATTTGTTCCAAAGTTTGAAGTTGCATGCGGGGCTAATGGAGCCGCAGAAGGGATGGCGCCAGGGAAAGGGTAAGTGGTAACTAATTGCTCTCAAGAAAAAGGGTTAGAAATTCCAGAGCATTTGCAGAACAGCAGAAGTAGACCTTGAAAACATCATATTTTTTCTTGCTTGTCCATCATAGGTATGTTGATGTTTCGATCATATTTGTCTTGCTTGTTTGCCCTAGGTATGTCGATGTGTCAACAGTTGATGATGCAACATCTAAGCTAATCGGCAAACGTATTATAAGTACTGGGGCATCTTTTCTCGAGGTAGTTTTTGGTCCACATCATTGCTTGTACTACTGTTGTATCAAATTGTTGATTTTGTTGTCTGGATGTGTAACTAGCGATGTAATTTCAGTGCTTCTACTCTTGGTCCAATGCTTACTTGATGATTTTTCAGTAGGCTCCAGTTTCAGGCTCAAAAAAGCCAGCAGAAGATGGACTGCTGATCTTTCTTACTGCAGGTAAACTTGTTTCTTCATGCTTGGTCATTGAGAAAATCTAGTACGTAGTTAAATCTCCTTTCTTCTGACACCTTAAATTGTTGATATGATTGATTGCACAAGGTGATGAATCCTTGTACAAGAGAGTGGCACCCCTACTTGATGTCATGGGCAAGGTTAGCATCTCTAATCAGAAAGAGGCACTTGAATAAGAAAACTAGTTGGTGTTGATAAGAGAATGCGCTTACATTTTCCTTACTCTGTAAGCAGTCGAGATTTTATCTTGGGGATGTCGGGAACGGCGCAGCAATGAAGCTCGTGGTTAATATGGTGATGGGGAGGTAAAGTGGAACCTCATTTATGTGAATCCTATGTATGGTGATGGAGATTATCGTATCTTTGGTTTCACTGATCCTCGCGGTGAAACACTGCA
The DNA here is from genome assembly GCA_000582825.1 of Hordeum pubiflorum. Lineage (NCBI taxonomy): Eukaryota > Viridiplantae > Streptophyta > Magnoliopsida > Poales > Poaceae > Hordeum > Hordeum pubiflorum. The sequence goes on along the minus strand of CBMN010298380.1, from coordinate 8,303 downwards.
GCATGATGGTCTCATTTGCAGAAGGGCTGCTCCTGAGTGAAAAGGTTGGGTTAGACCCGAATACTGTCGTCGAGGTAGCTCTACGGAAACAAGTAATAACCTGAAATATGTCAAGGGCGTTTTTTATCTAACTCAGGGTGCACTGGTCGTCCAACAGGTTATTTCACAAGGTGCTATCAATGCCCCCATGTTCTCCCTCAAGGGCCCTTCCATGGTTAAAGCTGCATACCCTACTGCCTTTCCCCTGAAACATCAGCAGAAGGTAAGCAGAGCACTGAAAAAGAAAGTTGCATCTTGCACCTCGTCTTGATCTGACAGTGAGAAGAAACTTTGCTGATGACAGGATCTAAGGCTGGCGCTGGCCCTGGCAGAATCGGTGTCCCAGCCCATTCCTACAGCTGCAGCTGCAAACGAGCTGTACAAGGTAGCGAAATCGTTGGGCCTCGCGGACCAGGACTTCTCCGCGGTCATTGAGGCGCTCAAGGCCAAAGTGCAGAGCTCGCAGCACTAGATGTTGTTTCTGGGGAGGGATTTTTCTCTATTGTAACAAGAAAGAATTATCTACTCCATCCGACTAGTTCCGGGTTCGAGTCCCCGGCAACCAGAGAAAAGACCCATCAAAGTTTTTAACTTTGACTCGACTCGCTCATTACAAAATTATTGGTTTGGTTACTTTAGTTATATGGATAGCCAATCTTTAGGCTGACTTGGTTGAAATTGGTATATAGTCTATATTATGCTACTGTTAAATAACAAGCCTTCTATTATCTATATTATTTCTAGGTTAATGCGTGTGCTTGGGAGTCCTTGCAATTTGAATAAACCAAGATCTTACCATGACTGCATTCAGCCGGCCAAGTTTGAGTGTGGCAATCAAATGTATTCGCGGATCTTGCCTCTTGTTGCGGACTTATATATGTGCTTGTTTTACAGGGAGAATATATACAAAAATGTAAAATTAGTATGTACAGACTATCAACCCATGCAAAAGGGGGAAAGGGTATCGATATTTTTGGTATATTTGTAATTAAGTTTGGTTATCACAGTCAGCTGTTAGAAATGGCAAAGATAACCTAGCAAATTTATGGTGCCAAACCAACTATTTGACCAACGGTAGCCACCTCTCCCCCCCAAAAAAAAGACCAACGGTGTGTATGTGTGTATGTGGTGTGTACGTAAATATGTCTTTGAAGCTTTGTTTCCTTTAAAAACTACTCCCTCCTTAGCCGCAAAATAAAAAAGCACTACTCCCTCCCTTCACTGTTATTAGATGTTTAAAAAAATCAAATTGGATGTATATACACGACATTTTAGTGTCACTCATTTCAGTACATATTACTCCCTTTGTCTCAAAATAAATGTCGTTACTCTAGTACAAAATTTATACTAATTTAATGTTAAATGTATTACACTTACTTTGGGACGGAGGGAGTTTATACGAGTAGTAAATAAAATATCCAAAACATCTTTCTTATGACAATGTACGGAGGGAGTACTATATAACACGAGTTTCATCGTAGGCACAAAGAACGTACATGCGGGTGCGGAAAACACAGACAATGAGGGTGAGGAAGGCTGAGCCGGTGCTCGTGCACGCTGCCGGTGACGTTCCTGCCGCCGACGAGTACTACTTCCTCTCCAACCTCGACCAGAATGTGGCAGTGCTCATGAAAACCGTGCACGTCTTCAGCCCGTCCAGCGCCCGCGACGACGCGGCCACCGTGATCATGGGCGCCCTGGGCAGGGTGCTGGTGCACTACTATCCATTCCAGGGTAGCCTGGTGGTCAGCGCCGACGACGGGAGGCTCTGGGTCCGGAACGACCGCCGCGGCGTGCCTTTCGTCGTCGCGGACGCCGACTGCGAGCTCAAGGAGGTCGGGGACGTCAAAGCGTCGGCACCCGACGCCGCCGCGGTTCAGGGGCAGCTGGTGTTCGTCGGCCGTAGCAACTCCGAGGAGGAGAAGGACGACGACGGCATGTCGTCGGGGCTGGGGGCGCCCCTACTGAGCGTGCAGGTCACCAGGTTCAGGTGCGGCGGCTTCGTGCTCGGGCTCGCCATGAACCACTGCCTGGCGGACGGCGTGGCCGCGGCGGAGTTCCTCCGCTCCTGGGCCGAGATGGCCCGCGGCGTGCCCCTCTCTTCCCCGCCCTTCCTCGACCGCACCGTGCTGCGCGCCAGGACGAGCCCCACGGTCGCCTTCCCGCACGAGGAGTTCGCGGAGATGGAGGACGTGTCCGGCCTCGCCGGCCTCCGCGACGAACCGCGGGTGCACCGGGCCTTCGCCATCGACGCCGGCAGGCTCGCGCGGCTGAAGCGGCAGGCGTGCGCGTGCTCCACCTTCGTGGCGCTGACGGCGTTCGTCTGGCGCGCGACGTCGCGCGCCATGAGGATGCGCCCCGAGCAGAAGAGCAAGCTCATGTTCGCCGTCGACGTAAGGCGGCGCGTCGACACGCCGCTGCCTCGCGGTTTCTGCGGGAACGCCGTCGTCTTCGCCTGCTGCGTGTCCACCGCCGGCGACCTCCTCGGCGGGCCGTTGTCCGCTGCGGCCCGGTGGATCCAGGACGCCATCAGGCGCACGGACGACGCGTTCATCCGTTCGGCCATCGACTGCGTGGAAGTGGGCGGTGGCCGGGCGCCGTCGATGACGGCGACCACGCTGGTGACGGCGTGGAACCGTCTTGGGTTCCACGCGGCCGATTTCGGGTGGGGCGAGGCCGCACAGTCTGGCCCCGCGGAGCTGCCGCGCGGGGAGGTGGTCACGTTCATGCGGGACGTGCGTGACAGCAGCATCGTGGTGCTCCTTGGCCTGCCGCAGTCGTGCATGCAACAGTTCCAAGAGATGGTAGATTTGATCTGAAACTTTAGCCATTTTAGCTGCTCACAGGGCCTTCTTTCATATGTGTATGAATGGGATGGGATCTCAATCTCAGCGTTGCGGCTGATGAGCAAAATATTATTGGTAACTTCCATGACCAAACGTGTATCGTACAAATACAGGGCAGATTTTAACGATAACAATTATTGAGATGTGAAGTTGTCAACATCACAACTAGAGAAGTCACTCAAACACTAGCTACATGTGTCTGCTACTATGTGTGAATTTTCCTCCATGTGTTTCTTTCTCTATTCACACCCCAAGCAACATTCATGTGTCCTCGTGTTGATGCAGCAGTGTAGCGTATTCTCCCTGGGGGATACTCAGCAACTGACAGTTTGACGGAACAACCTGCTAATTTGGTGAATGAATATACACAATGCAAACCTGTGGATGCTAGGACCCGATACCAGCAACTCCCTTGGCCTGCGCTGCCGCTTGTTGTGCTGCCGCCGCGGCCGCAGCTGCCGCCGCCGCGGCTGGGGATGGGGGTGAAGCTGGCGTCTTCTCTGGGGCTTCAACAGCATGCCCCTGCTGCGGCTGTTTGTTATCTACTTGGGCCAACAAGTTCTTTATCTGGGTTCCGCTCATGGTCTCATGCTCAAGAAGTGCATTGGCTAGAGCATGGAGCTCCTTGTTGTGTTTGGTGAGGATAGTCTTTGCATTGTTGTATGCTCTCTCCAAGAAATTCTTCACCTCCTCCTCAATTAGAAGCCTCGTTTCTGAGCTCATAGTCTTTCCGTCATCTTCATAGTTGTACGAAACAAGACCCACCTGCTTGCTCATACCATACTGAGTAACCATTGCTCTTGCCATCAAAGTAGCTTGCTCAAAGTCGGATGAAGCACCAGATGTCACCTCGCTATCCCCAAATATAAGCTCCTCCGCCACTCGCCCTCCCATGCACACATCCAATCTTGCTAGCATCTGTTTCCTTGACACACTTGTCTCATCTTTGTCAGGGAGTTGAGCCACCATCCCAAGGGCCATCCCCCTGGGCACGATGGTAGCTTTGTGGACAGGGTGCGCACCATCCGTGTGCATGGCAACAAGGGCATGCCCTCCTTCATGGTATGCTGTCAGCTTCCTGCACTCATCAGAGATAACTGCTGACTTGCGCTCACTACCCATCATGATCCGGTCCTTGGCATACTCCAGATCATTCATGCTAACGGATTTTGCCCCATCCATGGCAGCCCTAAGAGCAGCCACATTCACCAAGTTAGCAAGGTCAGCACCTGAAAACCCTGGTGTTCCCCTGGCAATGATCATCAAATCCACATCATCACTCTTTAAGACCTGCAATTATGTGCATAGGGATATGAGATCACATTTTAATACTGATAGCATGCCAACAAATATTCCCAAAATTACCTTTGACATGTGGGCCTCTAAGATCTGACGTCTGCCCTCAACATCTGGATTGGGAACAACAATATGACGATCAAAGCGCCCAGGTCTGACTAGTGCTTTATCTAATGACTCGGGGAAGTTAGTTGCAGCGATGACAATTATCCCCTCATTCTGCTTAAAGCCATCCAACTCAACAAGCAACTGATTCAAGGTCATCTTCATATACTGCTGATCCTTTGGATTTCTACTCCCACCAATTGCATCAATTTCATCAATGAATATGATACAAGGCGATTGTTTTTTTGCTGCAGCAAAAAGATCCCTCACTCTTCTAGCTCCCACACCTACAAACATCTCCTCAAACTCACTACCGCTGCACGAAAAAAAAGGGACGCTGGCTTCCCCAGCAATAGCCCTCGCTAACATGGTCTTGCCAGTGCCAGGAGGGCCAACAAGCAGAACACCTTTTGGCAGTTTTCCTCCAAGACGTGTAAAACGCTGCAAAACATGCAGGCCGCTTATGAATATCAAATTAAGCAGATATAATGCCAACAATGGAGGAATGGATATAGCAAGGATACACAAAAAGAGTGGACAACAACTGATTTCTACAACACAAAATGTGAACTACATAACTTAGCATCGAGAAAGCAATTCAACTGAGGACAAACAAATTGGACAGGCAGAAAGCACAACACTAAGAAGACAACAAGACCTCTGCTGGCAAAATCAAACAACGGTGTTGAATTAAGCAGGCTATTCATAGATCAAATGAGCTACAGAACAAAAAACAAATTAATTCACTTCAAAAGTTGAATGTAATGTGAAGCAGTTCACAATATGACTAGGCGAAAGTTAATCCATAGCACCGGCAATTAAACCTATTCAATTGTCAATAGTTTTATTGCTAAAACAGTAGCTGGTAGAAGCACCGTTAAATAGAAAAACAATAAAGGGATTACTTTTGGATCTCGAAGATAGTGAACTATTTCCTCGAGCTCAGCTTTGGCTTCATCAACACCTTTTACATCACTAAATTTCGTACTAGATTCCATGCTTGGTTGAACCTCTTCATTTAGTCCAAGGCCTGCAAGCATTTAATCAAAAAATATTACTGGGATGAAGTCCAATTTCAAATTAGGAGATTAGTCTTTCAGATCGTTGGAAAAATCAAACCTTTGCTGATTCCTCTATCCTCAATGAGAGCCCCGATGCCCGAAATTAAAAGGAAAGTCAGTGCAATGCTTCGGAAGGTGCGCCAAAGCTGATCCTTAAATTGACCTGTTTCTGCTGTAACCATGTGAATAGGCGCATTCGCGGTGCCAATAATTCCATCTTTTGTCACTTGACCAGCACTCTTTAACGCCGGCACGCTACCAAGGCTTCCTTCTGCCCTTTCTGAAGCAGCAAGACCTAACAGGTATTCCATGCATGATTTTTAAGCCAAGTAATAAGAAAATTAGTCATTATGGAATGATGCCCAGGCTCCATCAGATGGAACATAACTGTAAATTCATTTCCGCAGAAAACTGAAACAGCCTTAACCAACGACAGATCAACCTAAACTGTAGAAGGTAAATAAAATAGTAGGGCAAGAATGATGCTTGTTCTAGTTGTTAGTTTCTGTATTGGTTTTTATTATTTCACCTTGCATATTTTCAGCAATAATAGTAAGTCTGATTCCAATGGAACATTACCAATTTTGTGAAAAAATAATCTTTTATTAGGAATAATCTCAGTACAGCCCTGAGCTACTAGAGTAGTACAGTGCAACATGATTGTAAACTAGCAACACATAGTACAAGGTTATCATTTATCTAACTATAGTACAAGTGACTGGATAGTCCACAAGCCATAAAGAAAAACAAATTAAAGTAATCAGGAGTTTAGGATTAGGGTACATGATATAATAACATATACTAGTATATGCTATAGAAAGAAGTATATATGAACAATTTCCAATCATGCTTGAACCTTCTTCACTATTTAAAAAAGAAAAATCAGACACAGCAGCATGCCCAAACAAAGCAGCTGAATTAAAAGAACCTATTGAACACAGCAAAGAAAGGTATTTTGAGGATATAGGTACCTCTTTGCAATGTTTTTAGCAAGGTGCTATCATCCAGCCTATCGACCTTTACAAGAGCTTTTACATACTCAGAGAGTGCCGAAGGATTCGAATGCAACAAAGGCTGGCTTTCAAATATTTTTATCACACGCTCTGGGTCACTTCTGTATATCTCTTTTAGCATAGAAGCTTCACTCTGAGAGCCCAGGTCTCGCATGCTGCGTGAAAGGCCACCAAAATAGCTCGAATGATACCTCTCATGTAAGTTCCTGAGTGCGCCACCTGCACCGATCATCCCCAGCACAAAAAAAAAATGAGAAAATAAAGGTAAAAGAATTATCCCCGAGAGCAATGCCAACAACAACACTAACTACAGAATAAAAATAAATATACCATAATGGCCCTCAAGGACTGCTTGAATGCAACTTCATAAAAGGTAAGAAGGGGCAGACAGATAAAGATATATGTTTAATATGCAGATACAGACACTCACATTTTTAACAAGTTTAAAAGTTGCAAACGCCACACTGTTGATTAAACAATAAAGTAGAGACGGTTACAATTTGAGCAAAGATGTTGTCGTTGTACAAAGACCATATACCTGCACTGATGTCTCTTCTAAGTGATCTCAGAGGAGAGGAGGCTGCCAACTCATTATATATTGCATATGCTGATTGGTTCCTTGCAGCCTACAATAAAAAACCATAAATCTTTCTGAAGTCTGAACTATCTCAATGCTCAAACATAGCAATACATGCCAAACTACCTCTTCTGGTCGAATCCTGACTCCACCACTGTCAACCATAAATCTTTCTGATACATCTCCATGCTTAAACATAGGAATACAGACTACACTAGTTTTTCTAGCATACCGCATACCTAGACAACTGAAACAAGCCAGTCCGGAGTTAAGATTACCAAATACCTACAAACTCATCAAAGCAATCTGATAACTTCCGATACAAAATATAATCCATTACACCATAACCAGGAAACTCTTGTACTTTTAACGGATTAACTAACCTGAAATCCACAAGCATCCAATCCAAGATAAAAGGGATCACGTTTATAAGGTCACAACTAGAATTAGCAGTCTTATTATCGTCTAATACAACATGCACACAGAGGCGAAGCTCTGAAGTCTAATGGAACGACGGCTACATCCCTCCCTCACAACCGCGCCCCCCGCGAAAGGAGAACTGCGGACAGAGAAAAGCAAGAAGAAAGTTAATAGAAAACACACCTGGGAGAGGACGCGCCGCCACGCCATGGCCCCCAAATCCCAAATCCGCTGCCGCCTCTCCCGACGAGATCCCGAGTCCCAAGCAAGCAGAAACGCGGAAGGATTGGATTAGATTGGATTGGATTGGATTGGAGTTGAGGAGCAGAGGGACGGACTGGTGCTGACGGGAGGATGAGAGGGACGGCGCCGCGGAGGCGAAGGATTCAGCTGCGGCGTGGGGTGCCGCGGCGGGCGGGAGGAAGCGGCGCGAGGAAATAGCCCACGTCAGAAGGCGCAAGGGAGACAAGTCCTCAGATTTTTCTTTTCTCTTCTTCACGGGAGGCGGAGGCCGGAAGCTCTAGTCTCTTCTGCCTTTTCTTTTATACGGAATATAATACTCAAACTGGGCCTTTAAACCCATACTGACTTTTGGGCTTCGCAGCCTAGTTTAAAAAATCAAACCGGTGGTCGAAACCAGTAAAGCCTTCGGTTCAGGTTTTATATGTTGGAATGCCGGTTCGTCGGTTCGATTGCTGTTTTTTTTAATCAAATCTCTACTCCTAAAAAAATACTTGATAGCTTCTTGTTTCGGTTTTTTTTCGTATCCCTTCCGCCTCCCATCTGGGGTTTTTTCGTCATCCATCCCACCTCCTACAAACCCACGCACGTAACGCAAAAAAAGACCAAAACCACCTAGCCATGCCCCTCGGACGAAAACTGTAGCGATGCCCCTCGGACGAAAACAAACCGGACGGACCACCCCCTCGCACGAACAGGGAGTCAC
>CBMN010297896.1:185-14149 GCA_000582825.1 Hordeum pubiflorum | reverse complement strand
ATAAAGACATTACTAAATAACTTGCACNNNCATGGAATGTTCTGATCCGTTTAGATTTTTTTCTTTGTGTGAGAGGTGAGGCAAAAATAAACCAATGATAAGGGATGGTGAGAGATGGGACGAAAAAACCCGGATGAAAATAAACCAATGTTACGAAAGTGGGACGAAACTACCATCACGACCGCAGACTGCATCCTTAGGATTAGAGATTGTTCACTGGTTTGTTTTTCTCTGCCTCCTTGGTAATTATATTGAAAGCTTCCCCCACCAAGCAAGGGATCGGGTTGTCATGGTATATTCTACCAAGTTCAGCAAGGAAACCCGCCTTTTTCCCATTTGAGCATCTCCATAAACAGTCACCAAATTCCAGTAAAATTTGGCTTTTTTTATCAAACACTAAAACTCTAAGGAAATACTCCCCGTGTTCACCGTGTATAATATCAAAGTACTCTTTATTTAATCCAACCAGACAAGCCTCTTGGTGCATTCAAATCATCGTCGCCGCCGTCGCGAGGTCGCAACTCCGCCTTAATGGATGTAGCAAAAAAGTTGGCCGGTAGTAGGAAAAAACCAATTACGACTTCAGCAAATCGCCGTCGCGAGGTCATGGCTTCGACTTGATGGATGTAGTAAAACACTTTGCCGGTAGTAGCAAAAAACAACACCGGTTGTAGCAAATCGCTGTCGTCGCCGTCGCGAGGTCACAGCTCCGCCTTGATGGATGTAGCAAAACACTTCGCCGTTAGTAGCAAAATTAACTATTGTTGAATCTTTAATATCTACGTTGAAACATTTATGTGAATAGTTGCAATTCTTTTACACTTGCGCGGTGTCGGTCGCAGCTACGACCGTCGCTCGTCGCACCGCTTGGTTTGCAGTCGCAGCATCCGATGCTCGCCCCCATCACGTGTGGCCATGGTGACAGGCGCGGGGCGCGAGGGCGCTACCATGGCGATGAGGTTGCATAAAAAAAAGGCATGGGATTGGATTTCTATACTAGTTTGCAGCGAAGCGAGGGGACGCCCGGCTGCGCACGAGCCCACTGGCTGGTGGTGCTCGCCGGGGAAATAGGAAAGAAGGTGGCTATTGAGGCGGAAGAAAGAAGATAAGACAAAGAAAAAAACGAAACAGAGGAGGTCGTGGGATAGACGCACGATCCTGTAGATAGATCGAGGGCACACGACGCGACCGCGTCGTTGTGAAAGGAAAATGTCCAAAACAAACCTTGAATTGTAGGCGAAAGCTCAATCATATCTTGAACTCTCAATCTATCCCTGAAATCATCACACCAAATTCTCTAATCCCTGTCTATTTTGAACCTTGACAGGACTTATCCGGTATTTGTTGAATTGGGCCGGACCATTAGCGCAGTCGCCCGCACGCACTCTGCTATGGGTTTTCTTTGCTTTTTTCTATATTTTTTGCCTTTTCTTTTTCACACACGTCTAATCTGAGTACCCAATATACATTTTTAACGCACACATGAAATATGTTTTGATAAACTTTCGTTATTTTCAAATACATCATGTATATATTTAAAATTAATGTTTTCAAACCTTTTTTGTATACATGGCAATATATTTCCAAAATACATGTTTTATATTTTCTTAACGACAATAAACATTTTATAAAACTACACTAAAATTCTTTTACATTGTTCAATTTTTTTAAAATTGTAATATATACTTTTTTTCAAACACATGTCATGTATATTCTGTTAAGGGTATGACATATTTTTTAACACGCAATTTTTTTTAACATTGTACGCACACTTTTAGGAAATGTCACAAACACATTTTTTGAAACTCATGAACATTCTTGGATGTTCCATTTTTTTTGAATGTACAAAACATTTTTTTCAAATCACAAGAAAGTTATTACATTGTATAAACATTTGTTTGAAATTTGTTCAGATTTTTACACATCTGTTCAGATTTCATTTTTTTCCTATTTTTCTTTTTTTTAAATTATTCACACTTTAAAACTATGTTCTGATTTCAGAAAATGTTTATGTTTCAAAATGTGCTCGCACTTTAAAATTTTGTAATAATTGTTTTAACATTAGTTCAGATTTTAAAATTTGTTCCTATTTTTAAATTTTCTGAAATATTTGCACTTTAAAATTATGTTCAGGTTTCAGAAAATGTTTATGTTTCAAATTGTGTTTGCACTTTATTTTTTTCAGGTTTTAGAAAATATTATATTTAAAAAGTGTTCGCTTTTTAAATATTGTTGGTTTATCGGAAGAAGTACTTGCACTTTATACAATGTTCGAAAGTTTCATGAAAATTTTACATTTTCAATACTTGTTTGCCCGTAAAAAATGTTTTCAAATTTCGACGCTTTTGTTTTTAATTAAATATTCTAGGCCTCTCCGCCTCTGATTATATGAATGAGGGCAAGCCTGGTCCCAAGTTTGACTCCACCACAGTTTTTCTTTTGTTTTGGAGTTATTACATCACGCGTTAATAAGAAAATAAAACTCACTTTGACGGGCCGACCAAGTCAAGTGCGCAGCCAAGAATCCCAGATTTGATCTGCCACGTGGACAATCCCTGTTTGGAAAAACTCTCAAGGTTTAAAAGAGACCGTAATTAGATTGTTTAGTGTGTTGATTTCATGGACTGAAAGTTCATGATTTGATTTAGCTTTTGTCTATAAGTTCAAGATTTGTTTTGGACTTTTTCCGTTTTGAAATGTTTTCTTGCTTAAACGCGTCGGTCGATCCATCGATTGTCTGGCTAGCGTCATGTTAGCGTTTGTCTTGTTCAGTTGTTCTTCTTAAAGCATCTCTAGCAGTTCCCGCAAATTGAACATTCCGCTATAATAACCGTCGGTTTGCAGGATTCATCATGTAAACCAGGCTCGAACATATATTTCAAATTCGGCTGTCCCGTAAATTCTATTGCGGGATTCCGCATTCGCGAGCCTAATTCCTCTCTATATATGGAATTTCGTCTTGTTTTGAAGGATACTTTTTTCTTTGATGGGTGGGAAATTTCAGCCCCAACCGCTTTCCTCGCAGCCGGCGACGTGACTTCCCGAACTCGATTCCGGTCAAAACTCACCGCCGACGTCGCACGCGTGTTGCCGCACGTTGGCGTCGCCGCTCACGAGCTGCCGCACGCCGCCGCCGTCGTCGCTGCACGCGAGCTGCCGCATGCCGCCGCCGCCGCCCGTGAGCTACTGCAGTCGTTGCGCCACTGCGAACGAGCTAGCTAGCTAGCAGCCGTTGCACCGGCGCCGCGAGCTAGGTAGCTAGCAGCCCCAGTGCCGCCGCCGCGAGCCAGCTAGCTAGCAGCCGCTGCATCGCCGCAACGAGCTAGCTAGCTGCTGCCACCGCCGCGAGCTGCTGCTTGCTTGTCGCGTCTGTTCCCGTGGTCCTCGTCTTGGTCCACGACGGCGCTGTCACCCACAAGACGCGTGGATCCAATTGTAATTTAACGAACACTTTTTAGGGGGTTTGTGCAATTTTATCGGGACCATAAAATATTTTACGAAATATGTTCTGTCGAAACAAAAGTCATACCGTAAAAATGTGGGAAAACATTTTAGGTATCCCTTAAATCGATTTTTAGAGGAAAGGGTATACAGACGTTTTGGCACCCAGGAGCATATGCTCCTATTATTTGAAATGCGTTTTATACATATTTTGAAATGTCGCAAAATTCTGACAAAAAATTCGCATGTACATCTCGACATTCTAGTACCCACAAAGTCGTTTTGTAAAAAACTGACTTTTTACACAAGCCACGGAAAATGTTGGTTTTTCATAAAACTTGACGTGCGTACATAGAATATCGACATACACGTGTCAAATTTTTATTCGAGATTTTTTTAACATTTTGAAATGTTTTTCCGATGACAGGAGCATATGCTCCCACGTGCCAAAGTGAGTTTCTCATCTGCTAGATCTCTCTCAGGTTATATAGCGTGCCTCTCCGGGTCCACTGTCCAGTGGCATAGTAAGAAGGAACCCAAAGAAGCCGAAGGATCAGAGGCACACGGTACGCAGAGGCTGCCGTCTTCTTCCTCCGACTACTCTTTGCCGCCGGCGTGCAAAGGAGAAAGAAAGCTGCGGCGGGCCAGTAAGGTGAAGCCATCTTGGAGTGAGAAGCTCTCCCTTCTCTTTCCGCTTTCTTTTTAACGAGCCGCCCCGCTTCTTTCCAGTTGCCGCACCCGTAGCCATCGGCTTGTTGCTCCGCAGAACCGACGCCCGCCACCTGTTCGGCCAAATGTCCCACCGGCGCAAGACCACAAAAGCGTCGCCGCCGAGCACCGGAGACCACCTCAGCGCCCTCCCGGACTGCGTGCTGCAGCACGCGCTTGGCTTCACGTCTGGAGGATCATCCCTTGCCTGCGCATCACCGACGTCGACGCGTTTCGGAGTGTCGAGAAGCTGAACGGGTTTGTGGACCAGCTGCTTCTGCTCCGTGACCGCGGTTCCACTATCGACGCGTGCGAGTTCGATTTCCGTGGGTTATTGCGACTTGAGGACGCACGTGTTGACCTCTGGATCCGCAGTGTTTTGAGGTGCCATACCCGGTTGCTTCAAATCCATCTCTATGCTAATCTACCAGCCACTCAGGAACCATTAATTGTCAAACTGGACAACCGACCTCTCTTCTCCCGGCACCTGTGGCGATTAGAGCTCAATGGTGTCTCTTTGGAAGATAGCTTGCTGGATTTTTCAAGCTGCTCGGTGTTGAACACTCTAAAGATCACTAATTGTGTCGTCGCTACTGATTGGATCCTGTCCCAATCCTTGGAAAAACTTAGCATCATGGGCTGTGAGCTTTGCTGGCAATTTCACCCAACTCTTATATCTGCTCCAAGTCTTATTTCACTGCAGCTAAATGATTATATCGGTGTGACTCCAGTCCTTGAAAGCATGCCATTACTAGAAACCGCAACTGTGAATCTTGGCCACCAAAATGAGCAATATTGTGATTTCTGTGATAAAGGTGGCTTTGGAGATTGTGATTGTGGCATGCATTATATGTATCCAGACAATGATTATACACCCGACGTCTCTGTGCATCTTGTGGGTCTGTCCAGCGCTACATGTTTGGAATTGATAGCTTCCCCTAAAATGGTATGCTTGCAGTTCATTTGAGCTTACATCTTCAAATTTCTTATCCACTGCATTATCATTTCATCTTGTATGAACATTACATATTTATTGTTCTTACTTCTTTGTGCTTTCCACAGGTTACATTCAGAAGGGATCTTCGATACTGCCCTGCATTTAGTAACCTAAAATCTTTGTTACTCAGTGACTGGTGTTTAGTTGCTGACTTTCAAACACTACTGTACTTTCTCCATTGCACACCAGTTCTAGAGAAACTCACTCTTCAAGTCTGCAAGGTATATATATCTTCTAAGTAAGTATTAGCCTCTATGGAACTATGATTCATGATTGATCTTTAAATGTATTTTATTTCCTATAGAAACCCAAGTCCGATGTCGAATTGGAAGGCAATGACTTAATGGAACAATCCCTTGCACTGAAGTACCTTAAGATGGTGGAAGTTAAATGTCAAATGATTGATGAGCAGGTTCATAATATTTTGAAGATCTTGAGCTTCAGCAGCAAATCTCTGGAGAATATTAATGTCCAAAAGCTGTAGTAAGTATGATTTTACTGTAAATAACTTCATTCTTCATGCTGTGCAAGTTATACAAAAGCAAGCAATGAAAACCTGTCTTGATAATTTGATAAGTATCAGTTACAGACATCCCAATTTCTTTCCATGATAGAATCCCAGCACTTTGTGATAAACTTATTTGTGCACCGGGATTGTTTGCATGCAACAAAAATATGATCGATAAGACGATGTACAGTTGTTTGATTTGAATTATGATGTGCATTTTTTTTTCTTGTTGGATGCAACATGCAAATTTGGTAGATGTGTCATCATATTTATTTCTGTGTTTGAGTCATACCATTACTTTGTACTTATTAGTACTAGCTACTAGTACAGTAGTCGATAATACTGCATGTTGTGTTGTGTAGAACATACTGGAGGATCTCTAGAAGCTCCATATTAATATTTAGTAATAAGAGAAAATAAAAAAAATCAGTTCAGCATAAGAGGCAGGATTGCTTTACTAGGGACCTTTTATTTCGACAGCTGATGACCAGTTTAATACATGTCCAACTGTGCAATACAAGATGAAGTTGCTTGTTTGTTAGTCCGTTTGAAGTTCCATTCCACTTGACTTAACACGCTACATTTTTTTCCCTAGTTTTGCACACGAGCCGAATGAATTTTCACAATGCTATTCCTTTAGATTACTGAACTTATACAGTATAATATTTGTAATGTTCAGGCAGGTTTCAGTTTTGAGTGGCAAGGTTGACCAGGGCTGCTGATGGACCAACTACTTCTTGATCGCCGAGAAATCTTCCACTTGGACTTTAAGTTTGTAGCAGTGTTTGCCTTCAATGTGTTTGGATGTTACCTAGATGTAGCTGGACCTGGCACAATTGTTCCTGTGTAGTTTGCAGGATGAATTCTGTTGTGTTAACTGATAACCTCCCATGCTATATCCGGGGAAACCCAAGCAAGGCACTCTGTTCTCCTTGGACCATTCGAGAATATTGCAGGACTCATTTCTTGAGTGAAGATTGTTTTTTAGGACGAAAGATGGGTTTTTCAACTGCCGCTGCTAAGCTGCCCTTGCATGGTATGCACGCGCATGAGGCCTCAAGCCAGATTCACTTGGCGTGGTGAGGCGAGGCGTCGAGCCAGATGTAGGAAGTTATGTGTAATCTGAATTGAAGTATCTGAGATGCATGTGTAGTCCATATGTTAAATTGTTGATTGTAGACGATTGGTGCCATCACAAGATCATGTCATGATTGCTTTATGTTGCAAAAATTTGCAAGTTATTGGGTAATCTCACCATCACAATCAAAAAGGGTCACCACGACTCTTTTTTCACCACTCATACCAAGGCTATCTCTAACCACTTGACATCTCTCCCAAGCAAACAGAAAGGGTCACTATCCTTAGCCAGTGGTTGAGGATACCCACTACCACCTAAACTTATCCTGCAAACCAAACGCACCCTTTAGAGACGCGAAACGATGATAGGTTCAGACCCTGGCACTATATCGCATGATGTACGAACCCATCCGATTCGCGCTCTCTCATTGTCATATATCACGAGATGATTCTGCATTGTAATGTCTGCAAAACAGAATATTGATGAGAAAATCATCACAAAAGGATCGACCCTATCCTAGCTTCCAAAAGCAGAAACGTTTGACAGAACTTCGCACCTCCAATTATGTTCAATTCCTCCATACCGTGTTCTGTACCATTCAGGATGCCCAAGCACACATTTCCTCTTTCCTGCGGTTGATACAAAAGAAATAAACATATTAGCTAAAGAACTTTTGCCTATTCATTTCTAGTAATCACTGGAGTCACCGAGCCAAGTTTTACCGTGACAACAATATAATTTTCAGGAGGGACGTCCAGAGTGATCTGGTTAGCATCATGGGTAAAGGTCAATTCAAGTGGTTTGAATTCATTCTTGACATCGTCGACAGTTTGGATTGGTTCGTTGTATCTCCAGCATCGAGGTAGTTCAGGATCGTCAGACACCTTTTGAAGTGATGAATCCTGCAGAGTGACATCCACCTGAAAGACCCAAAATCGGTGACATGTCTAGTTAGGTAGTGACTCTGCTCAAACGGATGTATGCATGGGAGTCAACATGCGCTGTGATGTGAAACCTACGGCCCGAATAAGGTGCTCGTATGTGTCCATATGCACGAAGGAGTAGGCGCTACCACTGTCAAAGACAGCAACCCTCGGCGTCATGCTTAACTTGTATTTCAGTAGTACGTCGAGGTTCAATGTCACTTTGCCAGGTGAGTAGTAAATCCTGAAAGAAACAGAAAAAAAAACAAGGACAACATTCTCATCATGTCATGTACTCCCTCCGTTCCTAAATATAAGTCTTTCTAGGGATTCCACTATAAACTGCATACGGATGTATATATACATATTTTAGAGTGCATATTCACTCATTTTGTTTTGTATATAGTCCATAATGAAATATCTAGAAAGACTTATATTTAGGAACGGAGGGAGTAATTGTGTGCAACCAAATGAGAAGCAAAGGAACATTCGAACTTCGAGTTTACATGCACGTTGATATTGATATGTATGATGCTATCTTACGTGTACTCTTGAAGCATGGGAAGCCAGGTTACACCAGTGAAGGGCACATTGTCGCCCCCAAAGAAGAGGTAGCCCCCTCCATGGCTGTTGATTCAATGGCCAACGACATTCTCGGTGATCCACCCTTGTTGCTTGAGCTGCGAGACGAGGTCTCCCGTTCCCCTACCGATTCCGAGGATGCCGTCCACGTCCAGCTCTTCTTTATCACCTTGCTGGTCATATCCGCAGTTGCATGCATGCGCAAATGATCAACGAACTGGATCGGTTCCATGCAATGCAATGCAATGTGTTTGGGTGAGTTTGTATGTACCCGAAGGCAAGGTTGGGGCGGTCGTTGCTCGTGGGGAGGGAGAACTTGTCGATTATGAGCACGCCCAGGGATGAGTAGCCGTCCTTGTAACTTATCTCGTAGTCGCATTGGTTTGGATACTCGGTGCAGTCGTGCACGATGTCCAGGTCCTTGTGCATCACGACACAACGCTCGTCCTCGCATAGCAACCTGTTGCTCGATCGCAGTTTGTACACCTCATGTGGCACCTGTAACAAGAATTACCCACCATCGAGTCGATTTCATGAGTAAAAACCGCATGAAACTACCACTTGGGAGTTGGGACACACGAGAGGTATGCAAGAGCTACACCCATGCATAACAGATGATAAGCCCTGATAAGCTAACACTCTTAAAGCAAAAATGAAATAGCCGTGGGTGTACCTTGTGGAAGCTCTGGCGAGGGACATCGCACTCCAGCCACGTGAGGACGCTACCGGTGTCAACATGGAGGAAGTAGGGCTTCGCCGGCTCCCCGATGCTCATGGTAACGAAGAATTGGCTGTAGTTGCACAGACAGAAAAGGCGCGTGTCAAATGCAGCAGTAGTAGAAGTTGATGCACCCAGATTGCGTTTGCATGTACTACGAAACTCTAGTGTACTGAACAAATGATCAGAGGAACAGAGAACAGCAGGATCGAGTTAGAGGACAAGACTGTCACTTGCATACGAATTCAATTAAAAAATTAATCTGAAACGTGCAATGAAATTCAATGCAGCTCCCTACCTAAATGAAAAATCATGTAAATTATCTACAAGGATAAAATTGCAGCATTTTTCGCGCATCAATACATTAGAGACCAACAGTTTCTTCCATTACGAAGAAAAAATATACAAGAGTAGCTGCCATCATAAGAAAAAGTTGGAATCTGTACCCAATAGGATAGACGTTGCCGCGGAGCTCGAACACCATGGAATTGGACGAGGACAACGGCGTGAGTCGGAGCAACAGAAGAAAGATGACGATGACCTTGGCCCACATGGTAGCCATGTGGGAAGAAGAAGGCAGCCCTGGAGAAAGCAGGTTGTGTCAACTCTTGGGTTTCCCTTCTCAATCCTATGGTGTGTGGGAAGGGTGCCGAGGTACTTATAGCACTGCCCTCTCCAGAAGTTGTATTCTCTTCACCTTTTTGCATAATTCTGATTCCAACAATAATTGTCTTGTCAACTGCTATATATATGTTGGATGTACCCTGTAGACCTGAAGAATAAACTGCATCTCCAATATTTATCTCTATACCAGAAACATAAATTATATTAACGAAACACCATCAATATGTACATTACATTTTCTTTTCTACTATTAAAAAGCATATGTATACACACCATTTGCAATAAATGAGGGCTCGAGGGTTCATGGAATTAAGGCTGGTCGGATGAGTAAGAGCGAATAAAGTATTTTGATGATTGTAATTCTTTTTAGGATCACTAGTATACAACATCAACATACGTGTGCACAAACTTGTATACCACTTAGTGAAGATGAGAGTTGTGGAGCTTCATAATTTATAAAGGCATCGCACATGCCTCCCTATCGACAAGATTTCACTTGTCATTGAAACAATAGTCCACTTTAGTGAGCCAAACAGAATGTCAAACCTGAGGTTTGATCTTTGGTCGATTCAGGTATACAACCCCTCCTTACCATCCATTTATGTGTTTCTCTTGACGGTCTTAAATTTATGTATTTCTCACTCTAATTTGGATCACACATCGCTTAGGTGAACTTGATGGTTACCTTGTAGACAAGGTGATATGAATGGTTACAACAGCTCTAACCATAGCTCCCTACCTTCAAACGCCATTTGTGGGGTGTAGGACCGAGTGCTATTGACTAGAGGATTTGGGGAAGTTCTACTCCAAACTATTTTAGTTGGCAAAGTTAGTCTTTTCTAGTAAGAACCTTAAGAATAGTTACACACACAACTCTAGAACAACGATGGAATGTGGAAGCGAAACTTGCAAGAAAGTAAGAGCAAGAGAAAAGAGATTGCAAACACGGTTGACACGATGATGTTTTCCCGAGGTTCAAATAGTTGGCGCAATACTATTATTCATTGGTGGAAGTTCGAAAACAAAGTCTTAAGACCACAAAGGACTCGGTAAAACTCGCAAAGCACATTCCCACCTATACAACCATGACTTTGATACCACCAAGGTCAAACTCTCACTCGGGTTGATATTGCACGAAGAAGGCGATCATCGGGCCTTGTACAACTCTTGATTCTTTCACATATTGAAGGCTCTCAAGTGATTCCAAACCATTGAGGAGGCGCACTCACTCCAATGGTAATGAGCAAAACATACAAGTAACAAGCAAAAAAGGTCACTTGGATGAACTCCTAAAACAATCTTCATAATCAACTCTCAAGAGATCATACGAGCTGTCTCTCCCACAAAGATATGCTTGAAGCAAAAAGATAGAGCACAAAGCAAGAAGTTCAAGAAAAAGAGTAACTTGGCCTTCAAACTCATAATGTTCTACTATCAAATATGTGTAAGTCTCTCCAAAACGTGCAAAGACACAAGGGTATGGGGTTCTATTTCTTGAGAGAGCGGAAATCTGACCGTTACTTCGGAAAAGTAACTAGCCCGTAGTCCCAAAGCAACCAGCTCTGTTTCCCCTTCGTCTTGGAGGCACATGGGTTGGGTGAGGTCAATGTGGAAGTTTTTACTCTATGCCCAATCTTCCGAATTAGGAGTATATTTTGATACAATCGTAATCCAACTCTACTCCATCGCCACCTTTATATAACTCTCAAGTTTCATGATTGATATGGATACTTTCTATAATAACTCCCAAGCTAGGGTAGCGTTACAATCTATAAAAGGGCTTCCAGAAGCAAATTCTACTTTTGATTTGCAGTGATCATCTACTCCTCCATAAAAGAGGTGTAGCACCATGCCAGGCTGGAAAAATATGATGAGGACAATCATGAAGTAAAGTGTGGTAACTTAGATATGCTTTAATAAGGTTTTCACCCGGTTTTTGATTGAAATTAATAATCTTGCGCTTTGCTCCATAATATTTCTTTTCTGAATAAAAATGAGCTAAGAACGCACCATATAGTTTTTGCCGAGTGTCTAAGGTACCTGCAGGATGTGTATATAACCATGCTTTTTCTTTGGTTGTTAGTGTCCGACCAAATAATTTTAGTTTAATTTCATTATACATGAAAGCATTAACTTAAATGTCATGCACATTTCATAAAAAACTGCACATGTTTGTATGGATCTTCCGTATCGTCACATGTGAATTGTTTACCTTGACACAAACTGAGCAAACTCTGATTAATTTCATAAGTTTCACCATTAGGTCTCGGGCCTAGAGATGTGGAGATTTCTTTGATAGGAGACCCCGAGAGTTTTATTGCGGTGAGTTGATACATATGTTCAAATTTGGCCATGTTTGTGTATAACCTGCAAAATAACATAGTACATAAAATAAACCAAAACTTAAAACAAAGACCAAAGGTGCTTAGCTCTCTAGCAATGGCAGTAGAAAAAGCTTGATGACCTACAAGTACACATGGTTTAGTCGTAACCTTTTCTAAGCAAGAGAATCGATCCCACGGGGAGCATAAAAATGGAATTTTCCTCTTATATTGGTCTATCGAGATGTGCCTGCTAGTTAAATGTGGTCCAAATCAAAAGTGATGCGGACGTGAAAATACTGCAAGGGTGTTATGACTTGAATATCAATGCGCACAACAATATTAGAAAACAAGACATTGGTGAAAGAATGATGAAATCTGCAACAGGTCTAAGGCATTCTCGGGCAGTCTGGATTCACCACTAGCATGTATGTTACTTAATTATGCTAATGTACAATTCTATGCGCAGATAACTAATCCATTTTATATGCTTTCATAAGTTGTCAGAGCCAACTACAGACACGTGCATTCATTCGTAGCTCTGTATCACACATGCCACCAATGTTCCTCCCCAATACAGGTGATGGCAACGATGATTAAGGTTCTCTCTTTGGACGGGACTAATGGGCGGTCTCCATTATTCCCCCAAGGGGAGGATGGAGGTAGCGTCTGTCACCGGAATACCTCCTCAACTCACCTTCGCAAAGACAGTAACATTATTATCGTCCATAAAGGCCGATGTTGCATGGTCAACTTCACACAATATCAGGAATGATAGTTAGCTTAAACATACAAAGAGGATATTGCATCTTATCATAATTCAGCTCGTATACATACTAGGGTTCCTCCATATCCCTGAGAACTGGTGGGGTTTATTCAGACATGGAGACAATGAGCATTATCGAGGTTTCACGGGTATAACCGATGAATGATTAATTAATGTAATAAATGTATGAATCCACACTAGGGTTTGGTAATACAAAGAAATGAACGGTGATGATAAGGTTGTGGATGATGATTATGAAGATTGATGTTGAAGTCTTCTTGATCGAGGTGATGGCGTGGTGGTGCCCTTCTGTCAATTCCCTTCGGGTCACTTTCGGATATGAGGAGTTTTTGTTTTGGATTGTGGTTGTGGTGTCTCTATTCGTGCCCTCCCAGATCCGATCACACAAGTTTGAAGTAGTTGACCGGGGGAGGCGGAGTCGTGCTGTATGACCGCTGGCATAGCTCTATACGATTGGTTTTTGTCTCACTTGATTGGCGCTTTGTATGGCATGTTCTTACCATGCCAATTGACGTGATTTCTACCCATAAATGGATGTTTTCTAATTAATGCTCCAAATATCCTTCCCCTTTAGGATCCTGGCAAAACCAGGCAGAAAAAGGTATGCATACGCGGTAAAACTCTGGAAACCCTATTGCTATGATGCAAAACATAAAGTAAAAAAGTGATGCAAAAAGGGATCATCAGACATGGACACCCTTCGAAGAACGGACAACCCAGCGGGGATGCGATGCCAAGCATGGTTGAAGAAAAAGAACACCATCACTCTCCACAAAGCATCCACCGGGCCCCAAGGTCCATCCAAATTTATTGTTCGGGTGTACCCAACAACACCGTGCTTTCCCCTTTAGGGCATGTTCAACGCTGACTTGCAAATTTGCTCCCGCATCCGTCTATGAACGGAGGGACCAGTCTGCGAACACAGATGTGGGAGCCGGCCATCCAACGTTACCCGCATACATTTCAGACACGGTTCAACTAAACATGAAGAAATTCATGCAAACACGATGGATTTCATTAAAGTTCGGACATAATTTACATAAAACGGTCGATATTTTGACCGTTTAACTAAAAATTATAAAAAATACCTAAACCCTATACCGGACGACCACCTCGTACGCGTGGCCGCCATGCCCTGCCGCACCGCCATCGCCGTTCGTGACACCATCGTCGTCGTTGTTGTCCCTCCAATAGCGGAAGGGCGCCGAAGGGCTGTGGCAGCCTTGTCCAACAACTACCTGGCGCTCACGGAGTGAAATCACAACTTCTCCCTAGGT
>CBMN010297200.1:2961-13450 GCA_000582825.1 Hordeum pubiflorum | reverse complement strand
CCTATAGGGTTAAGGCAGATGGCATTGGTCCAAGTTATTCTTGAAGATTTCTGCTGCGAGTGTTCATTTGATGTTTGGCCTTCATGGCCTATCTATGTAAGGCTTGACCTTAAAGGTCATATTTGTGTAAGACGGTATGTTATGGATGTAAGACTCTTGATTATTCAGTTTTGTGTGTTCAATGAGCATTGATCCTGGAATCATTGTACACGTGCATTCGGTGACTTTGACTTATGAGTCGGGGTCCCCACATTATCTCAGGATCGGCTTTATAAGAGGGCTACCTCACCATCTTGTATAGTTCGGCCGTGTACTTGTTCGGTTGTTGCTTTACATATAAAGCAAGGTGAAAGCCTATTTCGAGAACTTAGGAACAATGGTATGATTATCACTAGTGGAAATAAAAATATGATAGTGATTAGATCTATCACTGACTACCTTCCTAAAGAAGCTAAAAGAGACAACCCTTCCTAGTTACAAAACATAACAATTATGTCTAATTTCTCTAGAGTAGCGATACTGTGTTTACTAGGTGATTTCCCCGTGTGTTGCTGCGGGGTTTTAAAGATTAATTTTGGATAAATTTTGTACGAACGAAATGACCTAAATCAAAAGCAATTGTTTTCAAAACTAATTGTGTGGAACAAAGAGTTGCATGTACAATGGATTACTGGGGATGAAACAATTAAATTGGCATATGCATGTGCTACAAAATAGTTTTAGTGGATGAAGATATGGCATATTAATGATGTGGAGGGCAGCATGTTGAAAGAATTAGAGTTAGTGGGAATCAAGTATTTAGGTACTTATTATAGATTAGTGAAGGTGAAGTGGCCACTCTTTATATGTGTGATCTCTCAAAATTTCAAAGTGTTAATGATTGAATTAAAAGTTCGAAAGATTGGTTAAGCCTTTTTTTTATTCTCACTACCATGTCTAAGCACATTAAAATATCCTCTCACAATATAAAGAGTCTTGGTAGCATTGCGAAAGAAAGATAATTTTATGACTTATTATTTATGTTCCTCGTGTGTAGCTTAATAAACTACTAGGTGGCCTTATTTAATTCAGATATTGAACCGCAAAACAAAGATTTGAAGGAACAAACTTCAAGAGTATATTGTCTAACTCCAAACAAGATACGAAGTTTTTTTGATAAAGAGCGCTTTTAATAACTCAAGATCTAACATCAAACAGACACAAAATATAATGAGTAACATCTAACATCTGCATGATCAGGATGCCCATAGTCAACACAAAAGTGTTTCATAAAGCGAAAACACAATGACAAAAGTAAATTCATATGAGACCAAACGTATGCCTATGTCGATGAGCCTATGTCGATGAGGATGGATGTCCAATCGAAGACTATGCCGCCACCCATGTTGGGTAAAAGCCTCTCTTGCCACACACATCAACCGCGTACACAATGCCGTGAACAACGATCGGTACTTCATTCGGTGTTGCATACACTTATGAAACCAATGCGTACATTACTAGATAACCTCCATGGGAGATTTTTTTGTCATTACAAACCATATCATTTGTACATATACAAAGCGATCAAAGTAAGATGAGGCATGTGCACCTGTGCCGGGTGCACAGGGCCCCAAGTTTACAGGGTCCCCGGATTTTGTAGCCAGTAGCTAGTCCGTTCTCAACAAAAATCAGTCCATGGCCCATTAATCTTGACCTCTCAACAAAAAGTAATGCGTTTTATATTCACCCAGTCATGTCTCGAAGAAGGGACCTCTCCAAGTTGGTCTAACCAGCTAGACCGTGGTAGTTTCATCATAGGTATTGTGTAAAGAACATAGCCATGATGATTGCTACTCTGTATCAGTATATAATTACCCAAGTGTAGGCTTCCTGTCATGTGAGTAGATATTTTCTAAAATGCCAAAACACGTTGGTATTTTCTTTCACTTGAAGTATAACGAGGAAACATGTTTGGTTTTTCTAGGCGTTTTCATCAAAATGCTTACAAAAAACTATATTAAGGCAATTAAGAAAACCACCTCAAAATACATTTTATGCACGCAAAGCAGACGTTTTTCTTTAACGAGGTAGGCCCATCTTTGATGGTTGGCATAGGACCCTGATTTCGCCGGCCCGGCCGTGACTCTAGTTAATGTATGGAACTTTGCAGGTATTTGCCATAGAGAGGGTGACTATATGTATTAGTAACACTTGTTGGCGGATACTAATTGAACGCTATTTAGATGACTAGTCACTTAAATGCGTAAACTTGCATTGAAAGAAGAGGCGTTTGATTGTCTGGTCATGAGCAAAAAACTACATTTCTTGTTTTCTTGCTAGTTGCGATGAGCGAGGTTTTTCTTTGACAATACAACCCTTTGTGGAGGTACCACGTGTAAAATAAAATCTTATTTTTTAGTGGTATCTTTGACTTTCAAATCTGTTTATTATTGTCCACCGGGACATCCGAGTGCGAAAGCGCATGGTACATTGAGTCAACCGTAAAGGACCCATTTGTAGTTAGATTTCAGTGAAATAAGTCCTAACCTTATGTCGGGTTTATCAAATCCAAATGGGATAAAAGATGATGCCATGACATGAGACGGGGTCCAACCAAATCCTGCCTAAATGATATATCCGATGGGTAGGAGCACAATACTTGCGCATGAGTTAATTCGTATCACAAACTATTCGGAATGAAGCTGGATACTGTTTGCAGAGAGTGGCATTTTGCAGCCACTTATCCTCTTAGAACCGAATTTATGAGCCGTTTTTTATTGCGGAGGAACCAAAGCAGAAAAAATATATTTATTTACCGCCATTAGTCCTGCCCAGAAATGCGAGTCTCCAGACATCCAACATGCTTGAGATACAACTTTCAGACTTAAATGCTTACATCTAATAGAAGAAATGCACCTTACATTGTGAAATTTTATTAAAAACAAACACACCTTTTATAAAAAAAATGGAGGGAGTATTGCATAACATAAGGATACCACGTGACTTGCTAACATAAGGAATCTATTTCCAAAAGGACAAATCATCAGGATCAAACTTTCTGAAAAAGCCAAGGGAATAATCAATTTTCATAGATCCTTGCAAGCCAAGGAAATCTAGAAATGATATTTAATAGATTCGGAGAGATAGGTAAATCACAGAAATCAAATTGAATTACATATGAGCTTTATTGTATGATCCCAGCTAAAATTTCCTGCAATGTAATTTTGCTTATACATAATACAAAAAATTCTCAATTTAGGTTGGTCATTTTTAAGTTAAACACTTAAATACGCTAGAACAAAACATGTATGCCAAGCTCGCCACTGAACGAGAGTAATTCGTAGACGCCTTTGGGAAGCAAGAAAGACAACTCGAGATATTTTTTCCTTTCTCATATCAGCACAAATTAACATCGGGTGATTGATCAGTCCGACGACCCGGACTGGAAGATGATAAATGCGGTGACGACCCCGACCACTCCGGTGAGCCCCAGCGCCAACGCCGGCAGCGGCGCCATCAGCCCTACGTTCTGCAGAGAAGCAAAGCAACGCTAGTCACGCTTCCGTTTTTTGACCATCAAACAGGGAAAGAGAGCTGGCACGCGAGCTGCTGAACCTGAAGCACCCCTTTGCCGGTGGTGAGCTCCACCCCGACCGCCCCGATGAAGCCGATCATGGCGCCGCGGCTGAGCCACACGTCCAGCCCTGGGCCGCTCTTGGACCCCTGCTGGCACCTGACGCTCAAGGACCTGAGTCTCACGCTCCTCCTGCTCACTACCAAGCACAGGTAAATAGCATGCGGAAATTTGACAACACGCCAACTCGGGGCAAGTGAAATTTCTACAAACTTTACGACGGACGTGTAAGAATAAACTAAAGGGAAGAGCAAATTGCTAAGGGAAAATTGCAGGATCAAGTTTAAATCAGTACCACAAGCAGACGTCACGGACAAGCGGGGGACGCCATTGCCTGCACGGAGAGGATTGCAAAGCTAGTTAGGGAGCTAGAGCAAGAAGGCACCAGGTTTTGCTATGCTACTCCGATTTCCAGCACGCCGATAAAAGATTTTTTTGCCCAAGAATCTGCTCCGGTAAGAGAGAGAGAGAGAGAGAGAGAGAGAGAGAGAGAGAGTATAGCTACCTGGCGTCACGGCGAGACGGAAGCTGGGAGCAGCGGAGGAGAGAGGGAGGAGCTGAGCCATGGATGGTAATCGGTGAGGTGGAGAAGGGAGGAGTCGGAGGAGGAGGAGAGCAGTTTCTAGCCGCTTCCTTGTAGACACCTTATCGATACGAGATCGACCGATGGGAGCCGCACGTTCAAGCAGTGACTGGCCTGCATCAGATATTTCATTCATTCACCCGGCAAGGCACACAGTGTCACGGCTTAGCAAGGTAGGTAACAAGAAAAGGCACGCCTTAATCCCACCACCTCGGCGAAGAATTAACATAATACAGTACAATCTTTCCGTAAAAAAACATTAATACAATCTTAATTGATAGTCTCAACAGTACATTTTACAGGCACAGCAAGAACACATCAAAACTGAAATACAGCAGTAAAGTTACAACGAGAAGAAAGACCCAAGCTTCCGCCAAACAATCTCTCTGCCTCCAAGGAGCCGTGGCTCGTGGAGCGTCTCACGCGGATGCATCCGCCGAGACGACGCCGGCGTGGCCGTGGTATTCTCCGTACAAAGGAAAAGTAGGCAAACAAGCTGTAACCATTTGCATGAGAAAATGCAGGCCACCTTTTACAAACACAAAGTTGATACAGAGCATGCATGCCATCAACACCCTCTTCAGTCACCAACTTCCATCAAATGTGGATTATATTGCAACAACCTAATCCATACACAAGACCGCGGGATTAATCGAGCCCACCGGAATTTCTGAGTGCACTGCCACTGCGAGAACTTACAATACAATCCTCGCAGAAATCCGATGGAATTCCCCTGTCCTAAGCAAGCATGCAAGTAGTAATGGCATAGCACAGTAGTACGCACATACAGATCTGAGTGGCAAGCAGCGAGTGACTAGCACCACCGTAGAAGAAGCGCGGCGGCGACAGCGCAGAGCACCCGGGGATGGAGCCGCACCCCGGTGTCACGGGACCCGGAATGGAGCCCGTGGCGACCGGCCGGCGGGCTGCGGCGGTCGATCCCAGGCGGCGGCATCCTCCCACAGTTGCAAGCAGCCGTGGGCGGCGGCATCTGCGCGCAGCTGCACGGCGTCGGCGTCGGCGGCGCGCTGGTAAGAGCAGACGCCGACGGCGGTGGAGGAGAGTAGTAGAAGAACGGATGCACCAGCGGCGGTTGCCCAGCGACCCCGTCGTCGGCGGCGGCCGGCCGCGGCAACGGCGAGGCCAGGAGGAGCAGCAGGAGGAGGAGTTGCTGCTGGGGTGCCATGACAGATGAGGGCGAGATGCGTGCGTGGCTAGGCAGATGGTGAAACTATTTTTTTTAACACGGCAGTCGGCAGATAGTGAAACTTAAGCCGTGCATGGGTGCCTCGTGCTACACTGCTACTGGTCTGGCACCAGACAAAGCTTTGAAGTTTTTTCAAGCTCCCTGTCGGATGGAAAAAGGAAGAGGAGGAGGGCGAAACTGTGAGCGCCACCCTCGATTTGGAGCACGAACTTGACCACGGAGCTCAAACTGATGGCCGAACATGGGAACTAGGCTTTATTGCAGAAGAATTCCACTCAACCTCCCACACCTTTACCGAATTCAAGTATATTTTTATTTGAAATCATAACTGACGACCGTCAGATATCAAGGATTTCGCAGCCAACGCCCTGTGTTTCGGAAAGCACCGGGCGAACTTGACGACATGGGCCCCTATGTTTTAATATTGAATCCATCGAGAACAATAAACCAAATTCTAACTTACTCAATCGACAACACCTCAAATGAAACCAACCACTGTCAACAAACTCATCGTTACTTAATTTTCTGAAGTAGAAAGCATATGAAAAGTGTCTACCAATGTTGTCCTTCTCAAACTCCAGATCTGGTTCTCTAATAGGTCCCTTCTTAATAAAAATATCCCTTTTGCTATTGTCAAGAATTTCCCATGTTCTTGGATCAAAAATAAATGAAAGAGAATCTTCATGTTCATCATTAGCACAAGGCTGCAAATTTTCCTCCATTGTACTATCGGCATCAACTTCAAAATTTATCTGCTCCCCTGTACTTGGGCCATCTTCATTGACCTCAACATCTGAATTTTCATGCTCGGGATTAGTTTCTTGACCTTGTTCTTCACTCACATCAACATTGCTTGAAGATGTAAAGAACTTATTCAAAGAACCCTTCAGAGGTTGAATTTTCAGATCATTTTCTTTTTTTATCTTTTTTCATCATCCGACAATTGCTTATTCTTAGGCAACATGACAGACTAATGTCCTAAAATTACGAAGAAAAGAGGATACAAACAATTAGGAATTTATACATCGGATGATTGAAACCCTAGGCATACATGAATAAATAGTTAAATAGTGAATACGTACATACTAAATAAAGATGGATGGATGGACCAGGGATACCGGATATGTACTGATGTTGAATTGTTGATTACTGCTTTTGATGGATGGATGGATGGATCGATGGTCGGGCCTCGTTGGCTTCGTATCGTCCAGGCGTACTGCTGCTGCTGGAATTGGTGCCGGATGCCGGGCGGCGCGCGTAGCGGCGACAAACCGGCCGAGGCGCCGAGCGACGCCGGATGGCCGGACTGCAAGCCGACGATTCTAACGAGGGCACTGGGCACGAGGTGTCGAGGCGACGAGCAGACGAACTGGCGAAGGAAAACGAGGGTCTCAGCGTGACGCTTCGTTAATTCAACCGTCGTACCAGGCAGTCAGGCACCGACCGATTGTAAGTTTTCTACGACGTCGTACACAGGGCCTGGTTGTACACTGGCCAATCGATCGCTGATGGGCCTAGCCATAACATTTCTTTTCTTTTGTAACTTTTTTGCCTATTTTTTACTGAGCTATAGTTTATATATATGTACTATGTCATGGCCCCCCTCCCTGCGTGGGCCCTGGGCCGTCGCCCCGCCAGCCATACACCAGGGCCGACCCTACAGCGAACCACCCGGCAGCCGTTGGATCTCAAAGCAGGCCTAGGCGATACGTTAGTGGAAGGAGATTGTTCACCGTGTCATATAATAAAGACAAAGAGTAATTGATTGGATGAGATGAAATAAAAATGCCGCCCATTTGTTGCATCCATGCATCTTTTCAAGTCCTTATCGTAGATGTAATGTCCCATGTTGGTATGCCACTCCCTAGCATGAACAACAACAAGAAGAAGAAGAAGAAGAAGAAAAAAAAGAACAACAACAACAACAACAACAACAACAACAAAAGGAACAGGTAAGCAGCAGCCAGAAACAACACTATACAAAAACGCAAAACAACAAAGCTATGGGCAGTGTAGAAGGAATAGAGAGGGATTGGTGGAATTGGAAGCGGTTTTTTTGGTTCACGTTCCATTCACAGCGAGAATCCAAGCCGCTCTTTTGGGCATTTGGATGAGCGCTGCATGCAAGGGAAGGATGTGGTGGTTCGACTCAGATGTCAGGCCACGGGCTATAGATTCCGCGCATGTCAGCTTTCTCAGTAGGTCCTGCGTCCTTTTCCCTCCCATGCTCATTGCTAATTACTGTGGGGTGGACAGATCAATAGTCTTGTTGCTAATTTTATCATATGCATAACAATGTTATCTTCTATGCACAACTAACCATCAATCACAAGTATAAATTTCTTAAGAACTCTATGAAGGATGTGTTTGAACTTTGTAATAAAATCGGACGAACTTTTGAAAAAACCAATACAAGTTCTTTGAGTTTTGAAGGTAAAGTCCAAAAGAGTTAATAGAGTTCTCTAACTATTTTTCAAATGTTTTGAGCTATGCCAGAGTTTATTAAAAGTTCTTATGTTTTTCATGGCAAAGTTCATAGACCAATGTAACAAAGTTTGGTTCTCTTGGAAACTATTTAGAGAACATTCTTTCAGACTAATTTGAACAACATAATACTTAAATTTTGTGGCATTTAAATCATGTTTCTATGCTGGTATGCAACCACCATCAAACATAATCACATGAATTACTCACGTAATGGGCTGGAGATATAATGCGGGACATGCAAGAATCTAGCAACTGTCGAGCTACTACCTGACATGCATGCGAAAGAGAAGGACGTGGTTGCAGGTGCCCATGTCAGCTTTTCACATGCATCTTTGAACTTGGGCGGTGTAATACACGCTGTGGATGGAACACGCATGTAAAAGGCTTTATCGGGTGATATTGTTGATGTATTGTTTGAGCCTCGTGGGCATATATATATATAGGAGTACATGATCAATTTGGAGTACAAGACAACGTGAATAAATCTTACGGTTATCCTATCTTTGCTAACTAATCATGATACTCAACATCCCCTAGTAGTCACAACGGTAGCGACACAGATGGTGACACTGAAGAAGAATCTGAAGGTATGCCGACAAACATCCCCCACAATCGTAACGGTCAATGCATCACGGAAATTGTGGCTAGAGTGGAAAGAGATGAGGTTTCTCAAGCAAGCCGGTAGCCCTTTGTGTCGATGTCGATGTAGCCGAGAGCGTAGGGTGGTACAGTTGTGGTCGAGGTAGCCGTGCCACGAACGTTGTGGTCCATGTCGAGTCGTGGTGGCCGGTGTAGAGGTGGTCGTTGTGAAGGCTTCTTCTGATTTTTTTTTCTAGGGAAAATGACATCATGTAGGAGAAGATGGGCGTCGGTGGACCTTCGTGGGCCCCACAAGCTCACACGGCGCTCCCCTGAGCTTGTGCGCCCATGGTGGCTCCTCTCAGGTATTTTCTTTTTTCAATATTTTTTATACATTCCAAAATAAATCTCAATTATCAAAGCTATCTTAAGTATTTCAAAGGATTCTACGCAATCATCATTAAAAAAATGGAACATCTTTTTGCAAAATATTAGTAAGAGGCCCAGAAATTTTGGGGAAATCCTTAATAAACCTTCTATAGAAACCTGCATGACCGAGGAAGCTTTGTCTACTTCAAT
The DNA here is from genome assembly GCA_000582825.1 of Hordeum pubiflorum. Classification (NCBI taxonomy): domain Eukaryota; kingdom Viridiplantae; phylum Streptophyta; class Magnoliopsida; order Poales; family Poaceae; genus Hordeum; species Hordeum pubiflorum. The sequence goes on along the minus strand of CBMN010297200.1, from coordinate 4,402 downwards.
GCCTCTTTCAGAAATTTTATGACCAAGCACTATACCTTCATTTACCATAAAGTGACACTTCTCCCAGTACTAGATGAGACTAGTCTCTTCAACTCTCTGCAAAACTCTATGAAGATTGCTCAAACAGTCATCGAAAGGAGTCCTGTAAATGGAAAAATCATCCATGAAGACACCAACCATTTTCTCACAGAAATCAAAGAATATAGCAATCATACATCTTTCAAAAGTAGTAGGTGCGTTACATAAACCAAGATGAATACGTCTATAAGCATAGCTTCCAAAAGGACACGTTAAAATACTTTTCTCTTGATCTTCTAGTGATACAAGTATTTGAGAAACCAAACTATCCATCCAGGAAACAGAAATATGCGTGCTTAGATAATCGTTCTAACATTTGATCAATGAAGGGTAGAGAGTATAATGATCCTTCCTAGTAGCTTTATTTTTTTAAAACTAATTACCATCCTATAATCAGTTATAACTCTTTGTGGGATAAGTTCATTTNTATCATTAGGAACAACGGTAATGCCACCTTTCTTAGGGACACAATGAACAAGACTTACCCATATACTATAAGTTATTGGATAGATTGTACCTACCTCTAGGATATTCAGTTCTTATCACTTCCTTCTTAGAATTCAAACGACATTGATGATCATCGACTGGCTTAGCATCCGGCACATAGAAGGATTGATGCCCTTAAGATCATCAAGAGTATATCCAATTGCGCCATGATGTTTCTTCAAAGTTTTCAGTAATCTCTTTCTTCGTGCACCGACAGGTTAGCATTGATAATAACATGATATATCTTCTTGTCATATAGATAAGTATATTTCAAAGTGACTGGGAGTTTCTTTAACTCAAACACAAGATGACCCTTAGGTGGAGGAGGATCTCCCAAAATTTCAACAAACAAATCATACTTAAGGATAGGTTTTTGTCTAAAGAAGAGTTCAAACGTTTCCTTTCTTTCATTCATGTGTATCTCGTTTTCATGATGTAACAAATATTGTTTTAACAAATCAGTAGGAGGCACGACATAAGAAGCAAGACCAATGATATCATCTTTATTAGATAAATCTTTGTCATGAGGTTGTTTAGTGAACTTAGAGAAATTAAATTCATGAGATATGTCTCCAAACTTAACCCTTACCTTTTTTAGCACAATCAATTTCAGAATTAAAAGTGTTCAAAAACGGTCTACCAAATATACTGAGACAAAAATTATCTTGTTGTGATCCAAGTACTAGAAAATTAGTAGGATATTTAATCTTACCACACAATACTTCAATATCTCTAACAATCCCAAGCGACGAGATGGTATCCCTATTAGCAAGCTTAATAGTAACATCAATATCCTCTATCTCAACTTGTGAAATATCATACATAACTTCTTGATAGAGAGAAAAAGGAATATCACTTATACTAGCACCCATATCAC